>QRDG01002113.1:0-98050 GCA_012064385.1 Puccinellia tenuiflora
AATGACCCAACTTAATTACTGCTGTGGCATGATCTGAACCTATGTAGGAGGTGTAATCAGAATCAGTTCATAAAAATGTTGCAACTTTTCTGAACAGGACACTGGAAGTATGCAGAGTAGCATATCTACTGGCATATGACACACAGGCTACCAGAGACCAGACAAGAATGATGCAGTAATTCTGAATCATGGTCTGCAAGTCGAGTAAATACTTGAAATATATGTGTATAGGAGGATATGGTGTTTACTACTAACCGGTGGATCAATGTGCTCTTCTTGCCCAACTCATGGATCCTACTGATAGCTTGTGCAACTGATGGATTTATTAATTGATCCAATATAATTCCATGTGGTGCTTCCAGTAGATTCAGTCTGTTCGCACAATTATGAATAAGCATTAGCAATACTTGAACAAGCTGCGTTTTGGATACTGTCTTCTTCACTTTCTCATGCTAGCTCTACGTACAGCATGTAGCATGTAGGATGTAGCCTGCCTCCAACGAGCTCACTCTTTAGTAAACGCCTGACAAAACTTCGGCAGATTAAAGACTGCCGTGAGAAATTGATATGCTAAACTGTTCACTGAATATAAAACATGAACTTACAGGTGTGTACCCGCAATACAACAAAGTTTACTCTGCAATTTAGTTTTTGCTCACAACCGGTGGTACAAGCTGTGCAAAAAGTAGCAGAAGAAGTTTTTGCTCATTGTCTTAGCATCACACACACACAGGATACACGACAGTAGAACTTGTCAGAAATCTGGAGTTTACAGTCGTGGTGTAGCTCGACCAGTGGTTCAGTATGCCCACGACGGGGAAGTGGAGGAGCGCGGAGGTGGGAGACCAGCGCAGCGGCGCAACAAAGGCAACAGTCACGCCGACGCACCGAGCCGGCGGGGAACGCGTCCACAAGCTCGATCTTCTCGCCGCGTGGTGCGCACCTCCCTCCTACCTCCCCTGCAGGCGTGCGGCCTGGAGCTTCCGGGCGTGGGGCGAGCTCATATTCCTTCCCTGCTGGCTGCTCTTCCCTTCCTCCACGAGCACGAGCACGGTGGGTAGGTTGTCCGACTCCACAGCCACAGCGAGTTCCCTCCCCTTCCTCCTCTGCATAGGACACCATGTCCCCTCCAAATCCCCTTCTTACCTCAAATCCCGGACGTTCGGATGGAGGGAAACGGGCCGTAACTCTCGGCGCAGAAGGACCTCGCCGGAGTAGGAGGACGGGAGGGCGGGGGCGGTCACCAGCGGCGGCGCGGCGAGACAACGACTCAACGAGTCCAATCGAGAGTGCGACTCTGGCGAGACCCAACGACGCCGAGCTCCATGGAATGCGCCATCTTCGCGCCTCGATGCCGCGGATCTCGGAGACCTCTCCGACGCCAGCAACCACCAGGCATCCTGGACGATGTTGACCAGATCTTGCTTGGAACTGTTTTTTTCTATCGAAGGGGACGAAGAGGTATAGTGAACTGCGGGTTGATTTCCAGAATTCTGAGGGGGGTATGTGAAAACGTCCGCGACGTACGACCGGCCTTCGTCCGTCGTCGTCCGAGACAGGACATTCCATACTTTTATAGTAGAGATTGCTCTTCACGTCGAAGATGTGGACAAAGTCTGCTGGTTCTGCCATCGACAGGAACTGCCCGTCTGAAGTAAAGCGGATTGATCTAATGGCCCCGAGATTACCCTTCAACACATGGACCGCTTTTGATAGGTTTCTGGCGTCCCAAATTCGGCATGTCCTGTCTTGGTTTCCAGTAGCAAACGTCCGACCATCAGGGCTCCAGGCTGATGCAAATGAGTAGTCATGATGGCCTTTCATGGAATGAAGTGTCTGCATCCAGATTAAAAAAATAGTGTACCCAGTTAAATACACAGATCATAGTAGCACTTCAACGTGAAATGTTAATCAGAGTTTGGTTAACATCTGATGTTCTATGCCTGGCCTTGCATATGCTGGTATACCTTTCCTGAATTGGCATCAATAAGTAAACCATTAGGATCGTCCCCCACAATAACAACAAGCTTTCCGTCAGGACTCAGTGATGTATGCTGCATCAACAGAATAACAGTGTAAGGCCAGAGTAAAGCAAGATAACTTAGCATTCCATTGATTCTAATATATAACAACTTAACAAGTTCATACTGGTGTTTTGCCCCATTTACTATCAATGCCATGTGGGGAAAAGCGGCTCAAAAAAGGGAAAAATAATGTGGTTGGCACATGCAAGATAAATCTTGGAAGGATGCCAATTGCCGCAAACGCAAGAGCATCTCCAGCAGTCCCTCTATCGTGCACGGTATATGCAAGAAAGTAGCAAAGGTTGGAAAACTTTCCTTCAGCAGCAACACCATCCCAGCAGCCATCTTTGGATGCCACCCATCCCAGCCTGGACAAACGCCACCTTTGGCGTCTGCTGAGGCCTGAGAGGCCCTCTATCCCCGCTCGGAGCTCAACCATCACATCTAGATGCTCCAATTCAGCCAGAACAGTCGACGGCTCGCCTCCCCACTGCCCTCCGTGAATGTAGGTTCCCGCAGTTAAAGTACATGTGGATTGCCTAACCTTCTCCATCCGTTCGGACTTTTGGTCCTACTGGTTAGTGCACGAAACTTAATATGGTATCAGAGCAGAGGTCTTGGGTTCAAATCTCTGCTTTCGCAATTTAGAAAAGAAAAAAATGCTTCTCTTTCTGTCAATGTTTAGGCCTTACCAAGCTACGTGTGAGAGAGGGGGGTGTTGAAGTATGTGGATTGCCCAACCTTCTCCATCAGTTTGACTTCGGACTTTTGGTGTGGATGAGAAGCTGCCGATGGGAGGATGTAATTGAGGTGCTACTCGATGTTGATTGCAGTGGATGATGACGGGTAGATGGAATAGGAGAGTGGATGTGGCAGTGGGGATGCATCTCAGGCGGGGTACACATAGGGAGTGTAGCAGTGACACCTATGCCGATGGGCAGCAACCACTTCCAAAATCAGGCGGCACAGACGTATGCACTTTGGTCGCACGGAGCATAGGGCGGAGCGATGGGCACTGGGGGGCGTTGTGAGATGCGAGAGACGCGTGCACGAACTATCCACGTGTACGTGTGGGCTGATGGGCTCAGCCGCAGCTTCTGCTTGTTTGATTCCATTATGTTATTTTGCCTATGTGGTCGATTCATCAACGGTGCTTATATTCGATAACAGAGTGACAATATTGTGTTGCTCCTTTCCAATTTAGTATTCAGTAGAGTAAATTTACTTCAAAAAACTAGCGTTGTTGATATATTGGTTGTTCGTCTCCAAGAATATAATTTGTTGTGGCTTTCTAAAACTAGAGGGAGAAAAGGATTAAGACAGGAGGATAAACAATAACGGCGAACAAAAATATGGACTAATTGCAAACATGCACCGGAATATAGTTGGATATCTGGCCTTTATAAATATATTCGTTCGAAACTTTGCTGTTACAAATATAGTTAGTTACATGATATTATTAAAATATAATAATATATGAGAGAGAATATGCAGGGTGAAACTTGGCTATTCTGCTGAAGATGGAAGAGGTATAGAGGGTGGATCTTTTTAGATGGCTAGCCATATGGAGATGCTCAACACCATACATCACTTCTCAGTTCCAGCAGACAGAAGTACAGTAACTGCATACTGTTGTTAGATGTGGCAACAGTTTTTTTGTTGGACTGAGGAAACATCAGTTTAGACACTCCCTTTTTCTCTTTACATAAGAAAAGATCCTATCCTAATTTTATTACGTTTTCTATCAGCAACATACCAAAAGTAAGCATATCGAGAGAAACGATGGCACAAGATCATAAACACATGTACCAAAAAGAAGAATTATACGGCATTTTCAGGTTTCCAACACAAGGAAAGAAGTAACACATAACCAGTGAAACTTACATTCACTGGCCAATCAAACTGAAAGTGCTTGCATAGCTGGAACCTCTCCATGTCATAGTCTCTTACACCGGAGTCATTATTCGATGCCATGAAATGAACAGCACCACTGGGAGAAAACACCAGAACTGGCATGAACATACACTCAACAAGGTCGCAACTTTAATAACGGGAACATGACATTACCTAGAAGTATTGAATATCTCAACTGCATTAGTGATAGCATTATCATCATACGTTGTTCGACAGCAAAAGCTTATTCCTTCTCGATCAAGGTGCTGCATTCCACATCAGGAAAAATGTAAGTCAACATTAGTTCAATACTGAGTTCATTGACAGATTAAGCAAATGAGTACATGGAAGACAACATTCATCAATTAGTTACTTTCAGCACACAGAAATCCTAACGAGAAAAAACAATGTATGATGGTCATCAGTTAGTTATTTTCAGCAAGAAAAAACAGAATGAGAAAAAGAACTATTCTTTTGTAAAGAGCTTACTTCACACCAAACATTATCATCATTTTATCAATTCTACTCTTCTGAGGGTGCAGTCACCAGTACGTTTAATCCACTGATCTTACTCTTCTACACCAATATTAAACTCTTCTGGTGGTGCAGGCCAAGTAATCAGTGATTATACTGGTCCACCACAAACATCTCACCATAAAATTCTCAATCCCATAAGTGATAAGTCCAGTGGTTAATATCAATGGCACATTAGGAAGCAGGGGCTAGGTGAGCATGCAGTAAAAGAATGATACTGATGCACACAGAGATCAGATAAAGAATGGGCACTTCCGTACTTTTCATTCACCACGTCAAAAGATGAAAAGATCACATACACAATCAACGGTGCACTATGAGGCAGGAGCTAGGTGAGAATGCAGTAAAGAATGATATTGACACATGCAGACATCACAGAGAACAGAAACTTGTCAATCACCATGCGAAAAGAATGTTGCAGAGTCCCTCTTTCACACAATCCTGAACATTCCGGAGAAGTCGAAAGATAATGTTAAGGCTAGAGTCAATGTCAAGAAGATATGTGATAGGAAGAGATTACACATGAAGCCACCTGAAGGCCGTCTAAAGAACTGGTTCAAGCCGCATGCCGACTTCTGCCTTAATAGTATGCAAAAGTCTGAGGCATTCTTTTGGCTCAAATTCGTCGTGATGTTTCCGGATGGCTATTGTTCGAATATAAGTAAGGGAGTCAATATAAAAACAGGAAAAGTCACCGGGCTCAAGAGTCACGACTATCATATATGGATTGAGCGGCTGCTACCGGTGATGGTTCGAGGGTATCTCCCCGACCGTATCTGGCGAGTGCTCGCAGAGTTGAGCCATTTCTTTCCGCACGCTCTGTGCTAAGCAGATATGTCCCCTGATTATTCAGAAGCTGCATGACCTTGTGCCGGAGTTGCTATGTAACTTAGAGATGATATTTCCGCCAGGCTTCTTTACTCCGATGGCACATCTTGTTGTGCATCTCGCGAACGAGGCACTAATGGGTGGACCGGTGCAGTTTCATTGGCAGTTTTGTATTGAGAGAGAGTTTAAGTATATTCGAACCAAATGTAGAAACAAAAATAAGATTGAAGCATGCATAGCTGAGGCAACTATCCTCCAGGAGATGACAGATGCCAGGCTAACGTACTATCCCGATGATGTTCCCACAATGCATAACCAGGCCTCTCGGTACAACATCGACGAGCCCAAGCAAGACCCCAAGCTCGCCCTCTTCCAATTTCCCGGTGGCGCAAAAAGGTATACCTTGACCAATGAAGAGATGGAGTGCATAATGCTCTATGTGCTTATGAACATGAAGGAAGTGGTCTGCGACGGGGAGGAGGAAGATGGCAGTTTCCTTAGGTAAAATGGTGAACAAATTACTTTGCAACTACTAACTCGGTTTTGGTCTAATACGTATTTTCTCCTTTTAGCCAATTCACGGATGAAATGTGGTCGGGAACATCAGAGGGACCCGATGAAGCCGAGCTGGACACTCTTTTGAAAGAGGGTGCCCCCAGAAAGAAAAAATTCACGGCTTGGTTCAGGGAAAAGGTAATTTCTAACCTGTCCCTTCTACCTTGCAATCCGTGTCTTGTACCTCTTACTAATGTACAAACAATTTGTACTTGTAGGGAGCTAATCCCAACATTGTGATGTCGGATGAGTTGAGATGTGTCTCCCAAGGTTGTAACCGTAGAGTCGAGATGTATGAGAAGTATGATGTGAATGGGTACCGCTTCCATACAGAGTTTCACCAGAACAGTCGGCCAAATGCAAAGACTATAAATACCGGGGTCTTCACCAAAGGAGCCGGTGAATTTGATTACTACGGAAAGTTACAGAACGTATACGAGCTGACATTCAATAACACGAACATAGAACTCAAGCTTGTTGTGTTCAAATGCCACTGGTTCGACCCTGTTAATGGACATAGAAGTACCCCTTCCATTGGGTTAGTTGAAGTTAAGCCTTCAACCACCTACGAGGGATCCGATGTCTTTGTTGTGGCTCACCAAGCCAGGCAAGTTTATTATTTGCCCTACCCATGCAAGAAAGAGGGACTCATTGGGTGGGAAGTCGTGTTCCATGTATCGCCACATGGTAAGCTACCCATGCCCTCCGAAGACGATTACAACAACATTGACCCTAAAACATACGAGGGGATTTTCTATCAAGAGGAACAAACCTTTGGGGACTTTGGTATACAAGGTCTTGAGGACCGCGAGGACAATGCACAGACAGGTGGTGACTTAGTGGTGGATGTAAAGGACATAGATGTTCTCAACAAGTTTGATTGTGATGACGATGATGAGCCTCCACCGTGCGATGAGGTTCCAATTTACGCACGTGATAGTGATGTTGATAGTGATGTGAGAACCCAAGACATAACTATGAGAGTGATGGTGAGGGTCTTTTATGTCCTTATGCGTAGTATTTTCTACATTTTATTATGTCTTTATTATGCTTAGTATTTATTTTTCTACATGCTTATTATGCTTATTAATTGCCCTTCTACATTTTATTATGTCTTTATCATGCTTATTAATTGTTTACCCTTTCTCAATGCAGGTGATTGACCAAGATGAGCCAAGGCAAAGAATCATCGGGCTCCTTGCTGAAGAGGTTTACCGCGAGGAAAGCCACTAAAAGTGGAAGGGTGCCTATTCCGAACTCGCGGTACCTGGAGGACAGTGGTGAGAGAGGAGGTGCTGGACGAGGGGGAGGTGCTGATGCACCTCCTTCGAGGGGATGAGGTGGAGGTCGAGCACGCGGTGGGGGAGGTCGCGCACGCGGTGCGGGAGGTCGAGCACGAGGTGCAGGACGAGCACGAGGTGGGGGCGACGTGTCTTCGGACATACCCTCCGCCTCTGGCGACGTGGCTTACGAGGAGACGTTGTCTCGAGACGATGCTCCGGAGTCTCGAGACGATGCTCCAGAGTCTCGAGGCGAGGGGACGGAGTCTCGAGACCAGGAGACGGGGTCCTCCGTGTCGCAGAAGAAGCCAAAGATTCGTGGGGAATCCATGGTCCTTCCCGAGTCAAATGAACCTGCTACCGAGGAGGAGAAAATCCTCATTACGCCTAATGGGATTGAGTAAGTGACTATACTAACTTTGAACATGGTAATTTCATTGTGGTGAGTACAATTTGACATGTACTAATGTTTAATTATTGTGCAGCAATTGGACATTTCCTCAAGGTGCCCGTGCGCCTAACACCATGATCGGCGCTTTGGTTAGGAAGTTTTGGCCGGGCTTGTACAGCACGGTCCCCAACGGCGAGAGGAAGCTAGCCACCAGTTGGGTAGACTATCAGGCCGCCGATCACCCGGGCTTCGGGAGATGTTCTGACGCCGTGATCACCAAGTTTTGGGTAAGTTGAACTTTTCGAATTTCGTTCATAGTTGATGTCCCCACCATGCTCTCACAATTTCTTTTTTCTGCATGATTGAAGAGATTCTATAGGGTACTCCCTGAGGAGCGTGCCAGGGCGGACAGGACTTTGGAGGGGGCTTGCAAGAAGTTGACACGTCAACAATTCTACAATGTAAAGCATACCGCCATCAATCATTTCAGTTCTGAGAAGCTATCCAAGAAGGCGCCGAAGCATGAGAATGTGATCGGTAAGTAAATTGTCAATGAGATTACATGTTGCTGCTAAGTTGCAATTGCATTATCTGTTCTTCACATGAGTATTGTTTTTTCAGGTTATGCCAGAATGGGCCTATGGTAAGGCTGACGCGTGGGAGGCGTTGGCGTCGAGGTGGCTTGGGGAGGACGCCGCGTTCAAAGCCTTGAGCGAGCGGAACAAGGCAAACCGCGAGACGGGGGGGGGGGGGGCACATTGTGCGGGAGCCCGCAACCATGAGCGCTTCAAGGAAAAGCTGGTATGGGTCCTAATTTGATACGTTTCATTTATTTCCCCTCATGTTTCTAATTTGATACGCATACCACTTTTTTGGCAATGCAGGAGGCCGATATAGGACCTGTGTCGGACATGCAAGCATGGGAGAGGATGAAGATGAAGAAGCCCGATCTATCCGAGCCTCAGCCCTCGCTTCCCAGTTACTACAACAACGCCGACGAGAACATAAGCAACTACGTCGAGACGTTCAGAGGTCTTCATCCGGAGGTGGATGAACCTCTTGAGCATGCCACCGACGAGAGAGCGTTGGTCCTCGCCGGGCACGGTTGGGAGCATGGCCGTTTGACCTGTCTTAATGCGGTAACCCCGCGTACTCCTGAGTTGGGCCTCGTGCGTGTCAAGGCTACACTCACCGCCGATGATCCCCCTATCATGCCTCCTCGACAGCCTTCCCGAGCTCGCCCCGATGTAAGTTTTCCTCAATTTCATTCTCTTTCCGACATTCGTTCCTAGCTAAGTTGCTAAGTTGATGAGATTCGTTCTATTTTGAAATTGTAGCCTGAATTCGAGGCAGCCTTCGAGGCCGCTTACGCGGCCTATGAGGAGGAGTATGAGGCGTGGCTGCAGAAGAGAGCGGCGTATGACGAGTGGCAAGAGTTGCGCGATGCTGTAAGTTTCAACCTTAATATTTGCAATATGACAAGTCTCACTTCCTCTTGTTCCTTCTTTTTCTACAACTCCTGACATCTAAACTATCTTGTAGGCGACCGAGAAGTTTTTTGCCACTGGAGAGCGGGAGCAGCTGCCTCCGCGTCCACCTAGCGTGGGGATGCCGCCCAACTGCCCATCGAGGGAAGCGGTCGCCCTCACATACAAGCAAAGGACTCCGGTAAGTTATTGCCAAACCAGTTGTTACTGCCGTACTGTGCTTTCAAAGTTGCTAACTTGGACTCAAACATGTAGGGCACGGGATGCTCCAGGACTGCACCCTTTGGTCGTGCTTCTGGCTCGCCGGCCTCCGCTCGCGCTCTCGTGCAGCATGGCGGTGGTGATGCCTCGCCGGATGCCACACCGTCCCGTCCCTCGCCGGATTCCACACCGTCCCGTCCCTCGCCGGGTTCCCAGTGTGATTCGACGGCGGCTGGCCCACGCGGTCGGTCGCCTAATCTCACGCGGTCGGAGATGGGTACCTCGAGCGACAAATAGATGTAGGTTGTATCGGGCCGGGTGTGTTTGGATGAGTTCGAACAATGTTGTGCCATTTTGGATGAGTTCGACTTTGTATAAGTGCAATTTTGGATTATATGTGTGATTTGAAGTTTGTATGATGCTTTTGGTATATGTATATATGATATTATGTGAGTTTCTGTGATTTTTTATATTTTTGCAAATTTATTTGAATTTAAATTGGGCTGTAAACCTGAATCCAGAAAACCTGAATTCAGAAAATATGGTCACCCATACGCCGACGGCAATGCCGTCGGCGTAGAGTCACTGGCACCAGCGAGTGGTGGGGCCGGGCTGCCGACGGCAATGTCGTCGGCGTAGGAAGCCTGCCAGACGCGCAGGTGTGGGGCCGGGCTGTCAGGAAGTGGCAGATACGCCGACGGCATTGCCGTCGACGTATAACAGGCTGACGGAAACGGAGACGGATGCCGTCTTGTGGGCCCCACTAACATACGCCGACGGCTGACTTATACGCCGACGGTATATATTGTACGCCGACGAAGGGAAACGCCGACGGCTCTACGCCGACGGCTGCCGACGGCAGCCGTCGGCGTATAGGTACGCCGACGGCTTCGGGTCATACGCCGACGGCTTCCGCGGAGCGTGGCTTTCCTGCAGTGTTTGTCTTTTTTACGCAGAGCGCAGATGTCTTTTCTTTCAGAAAATTTTCACGAGTGCGAACTGTGTGTCTCCAATTTTTTCGAGAATTTTTCATAATGTTTTATTATTTTTTCATTTTTCGAAAAAAACAGGAACTAGTGAGCTCGGGTGCTGAACTGAATTGAATTTCCGCAACTATCACAGCCATCAATCAAATGATACCTTATCTATTATATATTAAAAGTACATGACGGGCTCACCAGAAAAAAGATAGATGTGCTAGAAAATCCCACAATAATCAGAAACATCTGGCCGTTAATATGGCTAACAAGCGGATGAGAGCCAATGGATCATAGAATAGCCAAACTAATTACCCACCAATGCCATTAATGATTTTACTCGTACCCCTTCAACACTTCCTGTCAAGAAATAATGAACCGATCTACCTAAACCTAAACTAATCTCTCACATGTCGTATCCACGGAGATTGCACCCAGTCCAACGACCGGCGGCGGCCGGCGATTCCGTGGAACTAAGCGGGCTATTCTTCCGATAGCCTTCTGCCATCATGCAGATACAAATCAAGTCCTATCAGCGTTGGCAGACTCTATGAAGAAAAGTTCGGAAGACTACGTTCTGCAGGTACGTCCATCGACCGCCTATCAGTGCATGCACATCGGTAGATCAGGTTTGATATTTGCTTTCCTCATGCATGCACCAGCGCGCCAAACACGCCCTGCAAAAATCCATGTCGATTTTCTCCTACTGCATGTACATGCGCCACTTCAATCTTGCTTGGATCTTGGTTGGCATCATGCACGCACCAGTGTATCACGTAACCCTGAAGATCGACTAATAGCTTACCTCATATTGTAAAAACAAACAACCAAGAGCTAGCTAGATATGTATTGTCACGTCACATGTATCTCTCCCTTGACTGCTCCATATATTTTTAATGGTTTTCTTAGCGGGGCTGCTCTATACATGTATCTGTTGTCAAACATACAAGCTCTAGAATTTAGTCAATATATCTATCATGGCTATGTCCTATGTGTATGCCAGAAATAAACATATATATGCCACGTACAATTTTTGGATTACAGAACAAACTATTCTAGCATATGAATGCGAATTGTGCTGAAATATTTTTTTTACAAACTAAAGGAGATTTCTAAGGCACTTTCATATGCACTAATAGGTATACTCAAAATTCACAAGAACCAATGGCCAGCAAGCATGCTAACAAAGAGGAGGAAACTATCCCTATACTAGAAAATCACAGGATCCAATAGGCATACTCAAATTCAAAAGAACAAAGTATTATTATAGATATAATTACTTGATTTCTCTTTCAAACTCAGGAATAGCATTTGTCACTAGCAGGCTAGGGTCGCATCCTTCAAACAGATGTACCAAATTCTGGACAATTACTACAACATATATGTATACTTATGCATGAACCCTGATTTATGTTATCCACATGTTTTCTCCAAAATGTTTTTAATGATCTGGAGTACCATATGCACCACGTGATTGTGAAATATGTAATAAGTTAATAATAGATCGGCCGGTTCTCTGATAACCATGATATATTTGCACTGTGTGTTTGTGTTGAATCCAGAATATTTGTTAATCGGTGTGTAAATATTAAGATATTCTTTACAATAGATTTATGTAGACCATGCCATGTATTAGCCTACCGAACCATCATATTTAGTAATACTACAGTTGTGTCTATTATGTCCTAATCAAATACATATCCATGATACTCTTAGGCGGAAGTGACGTGTAGCATGAAGCAGATTCAATATTCAGGAGATCTCAACTCTCCGGTAATTATAGCCGTTCCATTAATGCAGGCACCTTTGTTCCGTTGCTATTAAATTAAGAGCATACTACATGCAAAGAACTTGGTAAGCACTAAGCAATGATGACTACGAGATGCCACAACAATCTATTGCTGCACAGAACCCCAGATCCCCATGTCCAATCTTGCTTTTTCCTGTTGTACTGTACTGCCATTATACCAGCCCGTATGTTTTCCTCGCGCATGCTTATGTGCTCATTGCTACAGATCATGTCAGTTTTTTTCTCCAGCCCAACATGATTTGATTAAATATTTGGCAAGTTCTGTAACAAGCAGATCAGCTTGATACCCTTCACTTTCAGCCAATGTATGTGATTTGCAGCGCTACTGGATATTGTTGTGGTCCTTAATTCTTGCCATGTTGTAGTATAGGATATAAGAATCACGATACCACATCTCTTTGAGACGGCTAAAATAGATGGACTGGTGGTTGTCATATTTTTTCCTTGGCTGATTACAGATATAAAAAATTATCAAACCTTTAATAAAATGATTCAAAGCAGCAGGTAAAATATCTACTCCCGTTTCTTATGAACTATGCTCCCAACTTATTGTAACTCGTAATTTCGCGATTTTTTTATTATTGCCAATCATTAAGGAAGGCGGGAGAACTTATAGGGAAGCCTGAATGTTATGAAGCTTAAAGGTTTTTGGCAATGCTATTACTTTATTTGTCGGTATATCTCTCTGTCTATCACATGTGTTCCTTTTGCATATTTCCACTGTGGTGTAGGTCATGTGCAGGGCCGACATCGTTGCCCATCACGCACTGCCAGGAAGGTTGTTTTCAGTTTCTTCTATGCTCTCTTATTCAGGGTTTGAAACTGCTGTCCAACTTCATCAATGATTCCTTTCAAAAATTGAAGAACAGTACAAGGTGTGGTCAAGGTAAAGTGCATTTTGTTGCTGAGAGAATATGAAAAAATTCTCTGCACTTTAGTGCTAGAGAATTCTCTGCAATAGAGATCAAAGCACTGACCTCATGACATATCTTAAGCCTATTTATCCATCCCCAATTGTTTTTAGTAGATTAGAGAATAATGTTGCAAGCCTTCTATTTTTCTCAATATACGCCTTTGTAGTCTTGGACCAAGCTTCTACATTGTGGATTAATTGCAGCTTGCCTTGACGGTTGTGTTGGAAAAATGAAAGGACAAAAAGTTCAATGATGAGCACCTTCGCTATAGTTTCTTAACAACAAAGTTAATACATTATGTGTCGTCTTTTTTTAATTTACAAACTGTTACTAAATAATTTTAATTCGTAGATGAGGGCTATATCATATATTTATTCTCTAATAATTGTGTTTAAGCTCAAGGAGTTGCACCTAACTGCTATTTGGTGGATAAATTTTTCATTTACATGATATCAAGAAATATTTTATATTTTGGGTTGCAGAAAAATGATAGAGACCGACATTTAAAAGTAGCAAACAATGTAAAATTACAATCTTTCCAAACCTGTCAGGTTTGTTATTTCGTGTAGCCCGGAATATGCATTTTTTGATTTAAGATATTGCACTTTGACATTTTCGTGTAGTACAACATTGTCAATGGCCAGGATTTGTTTCAAATTTTGTGAATCTTAAAAATATGATTTTCATTTTTTTCAAAATATAGAGCTCCATGGAGCTTGGCCTCCATTTGTGGTTTCTGGTATGTATGGTCACAGCCGTGACAACATATGCAAGTTTTATTTCCATGAGGTCATCGGTCGATATATAAAAATATACACAAAAAGTATGATAGATATGCAGGAACCTTTTATACAATGGTGTATTACCTACGTAGTTTTAAGCCCTCCATACAAGATTGATATTATGCGGCTAAAACATGACATATATATATATATATAATTCTAACCTGAGCAATGTACATATTTCAATCCTGAATCTTTACACTCAACCATCGTCTCAGTACTTCCCCTTGACCATGTAAGTTTATAGTTGTTGTAGAATGCATAAGCTAGAAATAAATTATACATGAATGTAGATAGAAGAAATCTATTTAGATTTTATACGTTTTATTCTTACGTTCACATCCATGAAGTAGAACATATTTTTCCATCTGGCTTTCATGCTTTAAAGAAATGTCCATAAATGTTGAATATCACATCATTTGTCGATTGTAGTACTGGTGTTCTACATTTTTAAATGATATTACAATTTTGGAATGTAAATATATTATAATTCCATATGAAACCTTAGTTTCATTCAATATTTCATTACATGGAACTAAAAGATGATGAAAGATGTTGCCCGCGCATGTGCGCGGGCCACTTTTCTAGTTAAAAAAGAAAACTAAATGATAGATAGGGCACCCAACTTCTTGAGAACACAACGACGACGGCTTGCTACCCCACTACTCTCACGGCGCGGCGTGCTGCTCCTGCTCCCGGTCATGGAGTCGCCTTCCTTCCCAGCTGGGTAGAAGGAAACGACGGGCGCCGACGCGTATCTGCGAGCCCAGCCTCTGGCCGTCTCCTCGAACAGAGCCCGCTGGTGCATGTACTGACGCGCGACGCCGCGGCGGACGGGGAGGTCGAGCAAGGGGTCGTAGAGGACGGAGACGACGGAGAGGAGGACCTTGCTTATCGTCAGCGCCGGGCTCCAGTGTTCCTCCTTGAAGATGTCCAGGAAGATCTCCCCCTCCGTGTCGATGTTCGGGTGGTACACCTGCAGCCAGCCAGGCACGAACGACAAGAAGAAGAAGAAATCACGATGAGAAGTAATCAAACGCCGATCATCAGTCTATCGATCGATCTCTTTTTGGAAGACAAAGCTCGAATGCTGGATCGACTCGTTGGTACGTTATACGTACCTTGGTTTTGAAGGTGAGCTTGGGGGGCTTGAAGGGGTAGGCCTTGGGGAGCACGACGTCGAGGGGGAACGTGCCGCCGGCGTAGGGGGTGCCGGCGGGGCCGTCTATGACCACCTCGAAGTGGTACGGGTCGGTCACCGTCGACGCGCCGGGATGGCAGAATGCCGGCGGCTCGATCCACAGCTCGGAGAGCTCGTGCTGGATCCGCTTCGTCGAAAAGACGCTTCTCCCAGCAGCTGGCTCCATTTGCCGCCTCTTCGCGCTTCGGTCACTCACTGCTCGCTGCTCGGCCAGGTCTGGAGGCCTCACGCCGGTGCTTTTATATATACAGAAGATGGCTGCCTCGAGGAATCTACTTGGAGAGTGAACGCCTCAGGTGGTGGTGGTGAGTGACTGAGTGCTGATGGTGACACTCACATTAATGGTGCTAGCTAGAAGACGGTGGACGACTCATCGATTCAGAAACCACCTTCAAGTTTTGTTGCTTCGGCCGGCGTAATACTACTAGTTTGCAGGTGAAAGTTGTGTTAATTGGAGCGTGCAAGGACTCCCGTCTCCATGAATGCTCCACGAAACAGGCTTTCGCCCCGTTTTATAAATAAAGCCCAACCGGCCAAACGGATACAAAGTGGTGGGGAATCCCCAAACAAGCAAGTCAAAAAGAGAAAAAGACAAACGAGATAGAGGCAAGCCACCAACTCGAAGCCGAACATGAAAATAGGAGAAGCCACACAAAACGAGTAACGACCTAGACTACCAGACAAGAGCGAGACCGCGCCGCCTTGGAAGACCACCAAGTCCCGGTGCACCAATCTCATCAAGCTATTGTCGGAGAGGGCCGCCTGCCCTCTCGCTCCGGGCCGTGGAGCGCCGATCCTGCCAACAGACAACGAGAACCGAGGATGGTGACACCAAGGGCACGTGTAAAAGATAGGAGGCCAACGAAATCACTCTATGCCGAAGTCGAAGAAGCTTCACGCCATGATGATGACACCACCGTGCTGCACCCGGATGAGACTTGAGCTCCGCGACAACGCCCCCAAGAGGGTAACGACGCGATGCGCCGCCGCTGCCGAGCTCATAGAACGAGCTAGGGTTTTCACCCGGAACCCAATCACAGGCAGGATACCCACAACGACGCCCCAAGAAGGTAGTGACACCCGAAGGCACCACCGTCGCCGGCGCCAAAGCGCAGAGCTTTCGCTCGGATCCTCACCCATGTCATCCAAGATACCAAGGCATCGAAAAGGGACGCCTTGCCAGCACGAGGCCTCCAGATCTTGACTCGGGAGTCGCCGTCGCCAGAGCCACACCGACACCAGGACCACCCGCTGCCAAACCCCTCGCCATCCACATAGCCAAAGGGAAGGCCACCACCGCTGCCACGTTGCCTGCCGGAAAGCACCCGCGCAGCCTCACCTTCCGAGGCCGCCGCCCCGGCGTCCGCGATCTCGAGCCCGTGGGGTGGCAGGAATCCCCACTGCGCTGCTAACGGTTCGAACGGGAGGAGATCCACGACAGATCCGAGCCCGCCTGGCTCGAATCCATGGCGCAAGGAGGCAGCAGAGGTGCATGCAAGGCAAACACGGCGCCTCCGTGCTGCCCGCCGGGCGCACCCTGCCGCCAACGGCTGGTCGAGCCAGGCCCAAAAGGGCCTAGGGCCCGCCGCCGGACCAGATCTGGCCCATGGCCGGATGCCGTGGCGTGACCCCATCCTGGACATCGCCGCCGACCTGCGCCGCCTCCATCGCCGCTCACGCCGCCAGGACAGTCTCCATGAATGCTCCATCGCTTCTTTACCAAGGTGATCTCTGGTTATGCAGTTTGGAAAGATCACGGGGTTTTAGCAGTTGCTTCCTTTGTTCCGAAGCAAGGTTACAAACTTACCTTTGAGAGGTCGTGTGTAGCTAAGCTAGCACTCACAGACTATATTCAAATGTGGAGAGTGGAGGTTAGTCGTGACTCGTGAGTCTTGTACTTTGCAGCCCTAACTTTATTTTAGTGTGTACCCCCAATTTAAGAAAAGGTACGTTACACAAAGTGAACTCAAGAAAAGTTGGCGAGCACGTAAGTCACACACAAGTAAAGAAGTTGTGACTAGACTAGACATAGTCACTGGCTGACAGTGACTACTTGTAACATTTCAGCCATGAGAAGCTACTAAAAGATGAATACGCACATACAAAAGGTAAATGGAGTAGTTGTATATACTCCCTTTGTCTCTCTGTGTTTTCTTACAAGCTCTCCCTTCGGGCAGACTAAGAAAATATTTTAACAATTTCTAAAGCTCTAAAACATGGCAATGCATATCTTCCTACAATGTCATGCTACAACCACTTGCCAAAATGAACTTTATAGCCTGGGTTCTATTAATGAATATTCGAGTAGACCCACTAGTACAAACTTCGCGTTCGTAGACGGAACCTAGAGCCGGTCACATGGAAATTAAAATGAGCCGTCTCAGAAAGACGTCCTGAGACGTACGGTCGAAATTACGGAACCGTATCTACTATCATTTGAGACGGTTGGTATTTTTGCGTGTCTCCAATTGTTTGTTCATCGACGACGACTAAGAAAACTAGCCGGCTACAAATACGTTAGAGACGACTGATATTCGTGACCGTCTCAGCTTGCAAATATTGGCTTGTAAATTTCACCGCCACTACGCTCGTCTATATAAACAGATCGATCGATCAATCAGACGCAAAATACATATGCATATCATATATATGCAAATAATAGAAACAGAGATCGATCACGATCGATCGTGCAACCATATAAATTGTTGCATCGAGTACTAATTGTAGCTACCTCTGTATATTAATATCAGACAACAAAAGATGGAGTACTAATTGTAGGGCACGGCGCCGGGCGCGATCACCACTGCCGGCACTTGCCGTGGACGATCGACGACGACGACGAACCTGCTCCATCGCCCACCGTCCTTCTTGTCAGCGCTGACTCCCCGGACGTCGCCATCCTCCCAGCCAGTACCAACACCGTCGACGACATCCCAGCCAGTAGCAGCACCGTCCCAGCCAGCAGCACCGTCGACGACGTCCCAGCCAGAGCCGTCTCCCACCTTACGGATGCCGTCGTCGTCCCCCCGTCGAGTACGACCTGCACCCGCCTGCTGCTTCCGCCGGCCGCCGTCGCCATGGTCGTCCCAGCTGCCAGAGCCGTCGCTGCCGTCGTCGTCCCACCGGCGACTACAACGACCTGCACCCGCGCCATCGCCCACCACCTCCTTCCGCTTCATCGTCAATCTTTCTTTCGCTAGGCAACCGGGGCAGTAGGTTGGTCGGCGTTGGAGGTTCGTCTCGATGCTCTTAATCTTACGGTAAAGCTCGTACGAGACGTACCCATCGATGGCTGCATACTCCAGGTTCACCTTGTCAAGTGGGGACTCCTCCCAGAAACCGTGTCACTTGCTTGGGAAGT
The DNA here is from genome assembly GCA_012064385.1 of Puccinellia tenuiflora. Lineage (NCBI taxonomy): Eukaryota > Viridiplantae > Streptophyta > Magnoliopsida > Poales > Poaceae > Puccinellia > Puccinellia tenuiflora. The sequence goes on from QRDG01002113.1 coordinate 18,239, forward strand.
TTTTCTTCATCTTGGCGTAGTGATCGGAGATCAGATCGACTGCCAGGGTAGCCATGCCAATTCTCTCCTCTCCGTTCACCTGGTAAAGCATCTGAATATCCACGTGGAACGCTTCTGGAAATTGGAAGTAGTCCCAACTTCTGGCCATGGCCCTCCTGTCACCCCTAATGTCCACGCCAGCAAATATAATTTCCTTGCCACTAAGGAAATCGAACAGCGCCTGACACTTCTTGTTACTACTACAGTAGTTGATGAAGTAAACGTAAATACATTGCATTTTTGTACGAAAGGGGGAAACTGACAAAAACAGGGGAATACTGTACTAGATCGATCCATACCTGCACCACTGGAATACCAATACTTCCTCGCGGAAGCCGATCTGACGACGGCGACCTCTTCGGTGTTCTTCTTGTACTCCAAGTCCAGACCCGCAAACTTCTCGTCCTTCAACCCAAAACTACTGCAATATGCCTCCCATTTTCCGAGGATTCTCCGAACCACCTCTGATTCATTCGTGTAGGTCACGACTATCTTTTTATTGGAATGTATCGGGACCTTGCGAGTCTTGGTGAAGTACTTGCCCTCGGTCGCCATGGCGGTGCCGCGCAAGAGAGGAAGAAGATGAACAGGACGGTCGGAGAGACAGAGGAAACAGAAGAATGCTGCCGTGTGTGGTTGCTATGCGCTGGAAACCGCTAGGCAAATAGCGTGGAAGTTAAGAAGAAACAGAGGGGCGCCGGGTGGTCAAAAGGAACTGTCCGATCGCATGCCTCGCCGCCGCCCTGCATTCCCTCCACGTCGCCTCATGCATTTACTCCAACTGTATTTACCGAGTGGCACACGGTTGCCGAATGACGGATGGGCCCGTGGGAACGTTGCAGTAAAAAATCCGGTGTCGCAGTGGGAATGCAGACGTGTAGCGTCGTAGCAAAAATCATTGATCCGGAGGCTCCGGATCAAAGACATTTTCCGGAGGGTCCGGGCTACCTCCGATTTTGGTTTTTTGTTTAAATATGCAATATTCCATTATTAAAGATTATGAAACTTTAAATTTGTTCATTATATAAGACCAACTAGCTAGGCGTGGTGAGTATGTTGCGCAATGCCAATGCAAGTGCACTGAAGTTGCATCGTGACGAGTATGCAACCTCACAAGTAAAGCCTGACCTTTTCATGTAATCACCATAGTTTGTACTGCATTATATAATCTCTTCATTGTATGGACTTACCATCTTATATGGAGCTTCATTTAGCACTAACAAGCAGATATACACCTTCATTTGTTATATTTTTGAATACTTTTGATTTTATTTAACGTTTTCTACACAAAACAATATCCGGAGTGCACGGAATATATTCGGACAATCAGGCTACTGAGCGTTTGGCGGCAAAGTTAAAATTTTGGGTTCAATTGGTAACGGGGAGGGGATTTTTTCCCATTTGCCGCCCCAACGGCCCCTCCCACTTTTCAAATCCCATTTTTCCCCTCGCCGCCCTACTCCATTCCATTGCCGCCGCTGCAGATCCCTAGCTCGCGGCCGTTGCCAATCCCTTGCTCACCGCCGATGCAAATCCCTAGCTCGCCGCTGCTGCAAATCCCTAGCCTCGCCACTGCTTCAAACCCTTATTTCGTCGCCGCCCCTGCAAATCCCTAGCTCGTCTCCATTCCGTCATCCTCCATTCCGTCGCCTCCCCCGCAAATCAGTAGCCTCGCCGCCATCCTCCATTCCGTCGCCTCCCCTGCAAATCCCTAGCTCGCCGCCGCTGCTGCAAATCTCTAGCTTGTCGCCTCAACTCAAATCCCTAGCTCGTCGCCGCTACTATAAATCTCTAGCTCGTCGCTACACCTGCAAATCCCTAGCCTCGCCGCCCTCCCCTCCATCCCGTCATTGCCGCTGCTACAAATCCCTAGCTCGTCGCCGCTGCTGCAAATCCGTAGTTGTTCAGATAGAAGGTACTCCTGCTATTTTTCTAGCTACTTATAGCTAATTATTTTTCTAGCTATTTTCTAATTGATAGCTACTCCTGCTCTAACAAATGATAGATAAATTAACTTACCGAAGACTATGTGCACCAATTAATTTCTACTCTCTACTTTCTAATTTCTACTTCATTAAACTTAATGAAAAGGATATGACATGCCTTGTATGCAAGAGTAAATGTAAAAGAAGCAGGATCTATAGTGCATCCTCATTCATTGTTCGTCTGCAAGGGTGTCACCGCAAGTGCGTGGTAATAAAACAAGCCTCTTCCCATACACTTTCTGCTTCTTTCTGTTTTAATGTAACATAGAATTTGTGTTTTGTGTTTTCAATATAACAGATTGTACCATGCACATCTCGGCGAGCGTTCAACGAGTTAGTGTTCGAGGAGCATGTGTTGTTTCGTGCCCTTGGGAGCACGTACAACATTCATGTAAGAAAAGGACTGAGTAAGACCCTCTTGCATGGCAATGGGAACAGTCATCACCAAGAACAATTTTAGCGAGGGGGGCATGCTAGTGTTTACCATGAAACCACATCCCACCATATCTGTTGCCATTATAGACAACAGAATCATAGTTACCCAAAGAGTTAGTCTCAATAACCAAGAGAAGAACCGCCTCGTTCAGCTTCTACCAGTAGGAGCCTATGTTGTAATTCCTTTTGTGACTCGCTTGATGTTGGGGATATGACGAACAGGTACCATCACGGAAGTGACTTAAGCCAGCGTACCAGGGTGGCCCAAAGTGGTGGTAAGCCGAAATCCGGCTTACCGGGCGGCCCAGTACGATGAAGCGCCGGAGGCCCATCTGGCTAAGGGAAGGTTCCAAAAGGCGGCCTGCATTGTGGTTGACTTAGTTCTCAAGGCAAGGCCCAAGCCGGATTAGAGTAGAACTATGTAACTTAGTCGGTTAGGTTGCTTCCTGTAATCCCTAGGTCCGGCCACCTTTATAAGCCGTCCTAAGGGACGCCTCAAAGGCAGAGACGCTCTAACTTTCGCTGTAATCGGCTCATATTGCCTTATAGTGAATTATAGCAGCACGTAGGGTTTCGCCACCGTTGCGAGATCTGAAGCTGGGTAAAATCATGCTCATCCCATCACCGGAATCACCTACATCTCCTATACCCACCTCTCTACCTAGCTCGGTGGCACCCCTATCACAGTTAGATTTGACAATACCACGACAGTTGGCGCCCACTTTGGGGCAAGAGATGTCCGGGGTTACGTTCCGGGCGGGATCTACTGGCGGAATCGGCGACACCATCACGGTCGACTGAGTCAGCTACTTCGACGAGACAGGAGCTGGCCACGTCCTCAATGACGGCTTTTGGACGTCGGCCAATGAGGATCCCGCCGGCTGGTCCACGATCTCCATCGGCGGCATCGACATCTTCGTCGGCTTCACCACCAAGGCTTTGGACGATCTCGGCTTCACCTCGAGCATGCCTGCCACCCACCCTAGCAACTTCGACGACGTATCGGATCTGGACTCTGAGGAGATTGTCGAACTGGATCTAGCTTTCGACACTGATGATAAAGATTCTGAAGACGACGCAAGTTCCACTATGACAGCGCCGGACTTCCACTTCGTTGGCATCCTAGGAGAATCTGGCTCTAACGAGTCGATGACAGAACCTGAGTCTATCCTTCCTGCTTTGTAGGCCGGGGCTGATTCAGAAGCCGGATCAGGGGACACTGCCCATATGGAGCAGGACCTCGAATCTGAAGGAGAATCCGACGATTTTAGTCGGAAAGTTGCGTCTTGCTTGGGACGCCCAGTCGAGGTCTTAGTGGGCGGCGTTGTCTCTTGTTGGGAATATGCCCAAGAGGCAATAATAAAGATTATTAATTATCATATTTCCCGTTCATGATAAAGGTTTATATCCATGCTAGAATTGTATTAAGCGGAAACAAATACATGTGTGGAATATAAATGGTAATGTGTCCCTAGTCTTTCCTCTTATGACTAGTTCGTTTGATCAAGTGATGGTTAGACGTTTCCTAACCATGGATTTATGAATCACTTGATAAACGAAATTTGTATCATGGGAGATGATATGATGGACATGACTCAAATCAAATAGATGTCAAATATAGTTTACTTAGACCATGAGATTATGTTACTCCCGCTTATCGGAGGAGTGCTTTGTGGACATCAAACGTCACTTCGTAACTGGGTGATTATAAAGGTGGCTTTCAGGTATTCCGATGTTAGGTTGTTGGGTTGCATGTTTCAAGACTGGGATTTGTTCGTCCAACAGTTGGATAGATATCCCTAGGCCCTCTCGGTAGTATAGCATCCAAACGCTTGCAAGCATATGACTAGGTAGCTAGTCATAAGGGATCCTACTCTATGGGAACGAGTAAAGAGAACTTGTCGGGAACGAGATTAATCAGATATGGAGATATCGGTGGATTGAATCTCGGACAAGTAATATATCGTGAAACAAAAGGAATCGTATATGGATTAATTGAATCCCAGACATTGTGGTTCGACTGGTAAAGTACTTCGTCAAATATGTAGGAATTAATTGGGCATCCCGGTCCCGCTATTAATATGACATATTCGCAAACCCGCAGAGTCACACATTTAACGTTCGATGTAGTTAGGGCTCGAGATAAATGATGGTGAGAAAGAATGTTGATTTGGAGTCCCGGATAGGATCCCGGACATCACGAGGAGTTCCGGAGAATAAGATTCATATAAGGAAAGTTGTTTCCGGAGGTTTCGAAAAGGTTCGGGAATTTATCGGTAAAATACCGGAATATTCTAGAAGGTTCTAGAGGGGTCTAGAAGTGGAGCCCATAGGAGTATGGGGCCCACATGGGATAAAGGGGTGGTGGACTGGCCTAAAGGGTTAGCCGCACCACCTGGGCATTATGGCCCATGCGGGCCAAAGGAGCCCATGAGGGGGCCGGCCGAAACCCTAACCCTAGGGGGCAGGCATGGGGGCCAAGGCACCCCAGCTGCCGGCCCTAGGAGGGGCTTGGGGCGCACCCCCTTCTGCCTATATAAGGAGGGGCAAGGGGAGGGGTGCCGCACCCTTTGGCTCCACCCCAAGGTGCCCTAGCCGCCGCCCCCCTCCTCCCTAGCCGCCGCCTCCTTCTTCTCTCTCTCTCCGACAGACGCTTGGTGAAGCCCTGTCGGATCTCCACCATATCCACCACACCACCGTTGTTGTGCTGCTGATCTTGCGAGTCTCTCCACCACCTCTTGCGGGATCAAGAACGTGGAGTCTTCATCGAGCTGTACGTGTGGATCTCTCGGAGGTGTTGCCCGTTGCAACGCTTGGATAATACATCTCCTCGCGACTAGACGAGTCTAGTTGCGGGGATCGACTAGCCAACCCCTGCCTCGAGAAAACGCTTACGGTTTTCTTCGAGGGTGAGATTCGATCTCCTTCTTGCTACCAACCTCTCATAGATCAGATCTTGGGTTGGGTTTATTACGCCATCTTTGCGTAGGAATTTTTTCTGTTTTCTATGCTGCGACCCTTCAGTGGTATCAAAGCCTAGATCTATTCGTAGATGTTGGTACGTTTAGACACAAGTGTTGTGGGTGTTGATATTTTATGTTGCTACCTTCTCGCGTGCACTTTGCATCTTTGCGGTATTGTGAGATTGAAGCGGCCCGGACCAACCTTACTCGTCCACGCACGAGAGACCGGTTCCACGACTGACATGCAACTTGTATTGCATAAGTGGCTGGCGGGTGTCTGTTTCTCTTGCTCTAGTGAAGTTGCAATTTTCAATGGAAGGTTTTTCAAAGGGATGAGTAAATAAGCAACTATTTTATCACCGTTGTGGCTTTGCGCAAATTAGAATGGTTCTATCTCATGACCCATAGAAGCCACGTAAAAATTGCTTAAACAAAGTAGAGGCGTCTAACTTGTTTTTGCAGGGTTTGTGATGTGGTATGGCCCAAGATGTGATTATGTGATGTATGCAATGATCATGTTTTGTAATTTTCACGACTTGCATGTCTATGAGTACGGCAACCGGCAAGAGCCTTATGGTTGTCTCATATTTATTGTATGACCTGCGTGTCACTTTAAACGCCATGTAATTGCTTTACTTTAGCCATAGTAGTAGTTGCAATAGTTGGTGGAGACAATCATGGTGATGGCACCACGAGCTGGTGATGATGGAGATCATGCCGGTGCTTTGGACATGGAGATCAAAGGCACAAGAAAAGGCTATACCATGTCACAAAATTATTGAATTGCATGTGATGTTAATCCTTTTATGCACCTTATGGTTTTGCTTAGATTCGATCTCGACGGTAGCATGATAAGGTGATCTCTCCCGTTAATATCAAGAAGTTTTCTCCCCTAGTATGCACCGTTGCCAAAGTTCTTCGTTTCGAAGCACCACGTGATGATTGGGTGTGATAGATTCTATGTTCACATACAACGGGTGTAAGCCAGTCTACACATGCGGAAATACTACGGTTTCCTTGACGAGCCTAGCATGTACAGACATGGGCTCGGAACACAAGAGCCAAAAGGCTAAACACGAGTCATATGAATGATATGATCAACATGGCGATGTTCACCTTTGAAGCTTCACCACCTCACGTGATGATCGGTCGTGGTGTTGTGGATTTGGATCGTGTGTCACTAAACAACCAGAGAGATGTTTAGTTTAGTAGGAGTTCGTTTTGTAATTAGATTAATTCGAACAAACTATAATGAACATAGTCTAAACACCTTGCAAATATGTTGTAGATCAATGGCCCGTCCCAACACCACCATGAATTTTAACGCGTTCCTAGAGAAAGACAAGATGAAAGACGATGGAAGCAATTTCTCAGATTGGTTTATGAATCTGAAGATTATCCTCACTGCTGCCAAGAAACTGTATGTCCTAGATGCGCCGCTAGGTGTTGCTCCAGTAGAGGGAGCGGCTGAAGATGTTAGGAACGTCTGGGCAGCCTGCTCTGAGGACCACGAGATAGTTAAGTGCGGTCTGTTGTATGGCTTAGGACCAAAGCTCCAAAAGCGTTTTGAGCACCACGGCGTTCATCAAATGATTAATGATCTGATGGCAATGTTTCAGACTCAAGCCAAGGTGGAGAGGTATGAGGCCTCCTCCAAGTTCTTTAGCTGTGTGATGGAGGAGAACAGCTCCGTCAGTGAACACGTGCTCAAAATGTCTGGGTACGGTGATCGTCTGGCGCAACTGGGTGTTGTGATTCCCAATGTGTTGGGGATTGACCGCACACTCCCTCTACGTCTACCTTCGGTATTAGTTTTAAACCTTAATAATTGTTATTTGGTGCCTGAGTTAAGCATGAACATTGTATATGGATCTTGTTTGATGCGAGGCGGTTATTCATTTAAGTCTGAAAACTTTGGTGTTTCGATTTATATGGATAATATCTTTTATGGTCATGCACCTGAGAGGAATGATTTATTTCTGTTGAATCTCGATAGTAGTGATACACATGTTCATAACATTGATGCCAAAAGATGTAAACTGAATGATGATAATACCACATATTTGTGGCACTGCTGTTTGGGTCACATTGGTGTAAAGCGCATGAAGAAACTCCATTCTGATGGACTTTTGGATTCACTTGATTTTGAATCATTTGAAACTTGTGAACCATGCCTTATGGGCAAGATGACTCGAACACCCTTCTCCGGCACGATAGAGAGAGCAACAGACTTGTTAGAAATCATACATACCGATGTGTGCGGTCCAATGAGTGTTGCAGCACGCGGTGGATATCGTTACTTCTTAACCTTCACTGATGATTTAAGTAGATATGGGTATATTTATTTAATGAAGCACAAGTCTGAAACGTTCGAAAAGTTCAAAGAATTTCAGAGTGAAGTTGAGAACCATCGTAACAAGAAAATAAAGTTTCTTCGATCTGATCGTGGAGGCGAATATTTGAGTTACGAGTTTGGCATGCATTTAAAGGAATGTGGAATTGTTTCACAACTCACGCCACCTGGAACACCACAGCGCAATGGTGTGTCTGAGCGTCGTAATCGTACTTTATTAGATATGGTGCGATCTATGATGTCTCATACAGATCTGCCACTATCTTTTTGGAGCTATGCATTAGAGACATCCGCATTCACTTTAAATAGGGCACCATCAAAATCCGTTGAGACGACTCCATATGAGTTATGGTTTGGCAAGAAGCCAAAGTTATCGTTTCTTAAAGTTTGGGGTTGCGATGCTTATGTGAAAAAGCTTCAACCTGATAAGCTCGAACCCAAGTCGGGAAAATGCGTCTTCATAGGATACCCCAAGGAAACTATTGGGTATACCTTCTACCACAGAACCGAAGGCAAGATTTTCGTTGCCAAGAATGGTTCATTTCTAGAGAAGGAGTTTCTCTCGAAAGAAGTGAGTGGGAAGAAAATAGAGCTTGACAAGGTTATTGAACCTGTTCTTGAGATGCCGAGTAGCGCAGAACTGGAAGATGTTCCAGAACAGCCATCGCCACCTGAAGAAGGAGCAAATGATGGTGATCATACTACTCCAGTCAAAGCTGTTATTGAACCTCGCAGATCAACGAGGGAACGTACCGCTCCTGATAGGTACAACCCGTCATGAGTGTCATGTTGTTAGACAATGATGAACCTGCGAACTATGATGAAGCGATGATGAGCCTAGACTCCGATAAATGGCTAGGAGCCATGAAATCCGAAATTGAATCCATGTATGAAAACCAAGTATGGACTTTGGTGGACTTACCTAACGACCGCAAGGCCATTGAGAACAAATGGATATTCAAAAGAAAGATAGACGCTGACGGAAACATCACCGTGTATAAAGCTCGACTTCTTGCAAAGGGTTTCCGACAAATTCAAGGAGTTGACTACGATGAGACATTCTCACCTGTAGCGATGCTGAAATCTGTTCGGATTATGTTAGCAATTGCTGTATTTTATGATTATGAAATTTGGCAAATGGATGTTAAGACCGTGTTCCTTAATGGTCATATTAAGGAAGAGTTGTACATGGTACAACCCGAAGGTTTTGTTGATCCAAAGGATGCTGACAAACTTCAGAGATCCATCTATGGACTGAAGCAAGCATCGCGGAGTTGGAATCTCCGGTTTGATGAAGTGATCAAAGGGTTTGGATTTGTCCAAACTTATGGAGAAGCCTGCATTTACAAGAAAGTGAGTGGGAGTTCAGTTGCATTTCTGATATTATATGTGGATGACATATTATTGATTGGAAATGATGTTACACTACTGGAAAGTGTAAAGGCTTATTTGAATAAGAGTTTTTCAATGAAGGACCTTGGCGAAGCAACGTATATTTTAGGCATAAAGATCTATAGGGATAGGTCAAGGCGCCCAATAGGGCTTTCACAGAGTACATACCTTTACAAGGTTCTGAAGAAGTTCAGAATGGAAAATTCGAAGAAGGGGTTCTTACCAATATTGCAAGGAAAGGTTTTGAGTAAGACTCAAAGTCCAGTCATGTCAGAAGATAGAGAGATAATGAACAATGTTCCTTATGCCTCTGCGATAGGCTCTATCATGTATGCCATGCTATGTACTAGACCGGATGTGTGCCTTGTTGTAAGTTTGACTAGCAGGTACCAAAGTGATCCAGGAGTGGAACACTGGCCAGCTGTCAAAAATATCCTTAAGTATCTGAACAGAACTAAGGAAATGTTTCTCGTATATGGAGGTGACCAAGAGTTTGTCGTAAGGAGTTACGTCGATGCCAATTGGGACACAGATCCGGATGATTCTAAGTGTCAGTCTGGATACATGTTTATTCTAAATGGTGGCGCTGTGAGTTGGAGGAGATCCAAGCAGAGTGTGGTGGCGAAATCTTCAATAGAAGCGGAATATGTGGCAGCCTCATCGGCAGCAAGTGAAGCAGTCTGGATGAAGGAGTTCCTCTCAGAGCTAAGTGTGGTTCCAAGTGCGTCAAGACCTCTGGCCCTGTACTGTGACAATACAGGTGCAATAGCTCTTTCCAAGGACCCAACTTCACACAAGAATACCAAGCATATTAAGCGCCGCTATCACAATTTGCGTGAGAATTTCAAGGATGGTGATATAGAGATTTGCAAGGTGCATACGGATCTGAATGTGGCAGACCCGTTGACTAAACCTCTACCATGAGCAAAACATGATTAGCACTGAGAGGCCATGGGTGTTAGATTGCTATAAATGTAAACTAGATTATTGACTCTATTGGAAGTGGGAGACTGTTGGGAATATGCCCAAGAGGCAATAATAGAGATTATTAATTATCATATTTCCCGTTCATGATAAAGGTTTATATCCATGCTAGAATTGTATTAAGCGGAAACAAATACATGTGTGGAATATAAACGGTAATGTGTCCCTAGTCTTTCCTCTTATGACTAGTTCGTTTGATCAAGTGATGGTTAGACGTTTCCTAACCATGGATTTATGAATCACTTGATAAACAAAGTTTGTATCATGGGAGATGATATGATGGACATGACTCAAATTAAATAGATGTCAAATATAGTTTACTTAGACCATGAGATTATGTTACTCCCGCTTATCGGAGGAGTGCTTTGTGGACATCAAACGTCACTTCATAACTGGGTGATTATAAAGGTGGATTTCAGGTATTCCGATGTTAGGTTGTTGGGTTGCATGTTTCAAGACTGAGATTTGTTCGTCCAACAGTTGGATAGATATCTCTGGGCCCTCTCGGTAGTATAGAATCCAAATGCTTGCAAGCATATGACTAAGTAGCTAGTCATAAGGGATCCTATTCTATGAGAACGAGTAAAGAGAACTTGTCGGGAACGAGATTAATCAGATATGGAGATATCGGTGGATTGAATCTCGGACAAGTAATATATCGTGAAACAAAAGGAATCATATATGGATTAATTGAATCCCAGACATTGTGGTTCGACTAGTAAAGTATGTCGGCGTAGTGGAAACTAGGGTACCACGAGCCGGCCTGCCAGGGCCCATGACACTCTTCAGAAGATCTCACCAAGGTCCAGGCTCTTCAAGCCTGGAGAGGCCCTTCAAGCCTGGCGAGCCTCGCGAGGGATTCCCCCTCGTGAGGGACCTCTCCTCGAGAGGAAACCACGGAGTCTGCCCCAGATTCTGCTAAGGACCTGGCCCTTCAAGCCTGGCGAGGCCCTCCAAGCCTGGCGAGGCCCTTCAAGCCTGGCGAGGCCCTCCAAGCCTGGCGAGGCCCTCCAAGCCTGGCGAGGCCCTCCAAGCCTGGCGAGGCTCTCCAAGCCTGGCGAGGCCCTCCAGGCCTGGCGAGGCCCTCCAAGCCTGGCGAGGCTCTCCAAGCAAAGGAGCCCCCAGGATTGCCACTTTGGTGATAAGGGGACCGTCTGCAGCTACGCTCCAATGGCGACGTCACCGTGGGTCACCTCCCACCTCAGCAGCACCAGCCCACCGTCCTAGCTGGCCGGTGGCTTTTCCAGCTTTGGTGACACCGCTCCCTGCCATGGACCGCGTCCATGGACTGCCTCTTTATCGTGCACCTGTCCTCCTTCATCGCCATGTGGTAGCCCTTCCCGCCAAGATATTTGGGGAAGAGGCCCAGGACACCTATAAAAGGAGGGGGAGCACGCTCAAGCAAGTGGTTGGATCTTCGGTTAGTTCGGTTCCAAGATTCCAGAGTCCAAACCCTAGATCTGAAGACTAGCAAGTAGCCATTGTTAGCCACCTCGAGCTCGGCAAGCTCTCCTTGTACGGTAAACTCTCCAAGCAGTGCAATACACCAAAGCAGGACGTAGGGGTTTTACCTCCACAAGAGGGCCCTGAACCTGGGTAAGACCGAGCGTTCCATCTCTGCAGTGCTGTCCCGCAGCGAGTCCGACGAGCACCGTCACCGGAGCACGTTGAGGGTTGTTTGATCCCGTGTTCAGCCCCTTACTCGATCCTTCACGAGACACCCCCAGTTCCTGGGACAGTTCTCCGACATTTGGCGCGCCAGGTAGGGGGCTGAGGCGCATCTTCAACCTCGACGCAGCCATGGACGGCCCTTCTCGCGCCGAACGACTCGCTCGCCGGACGGCCAGTGCCGCCACCGCTCCTCCTGCTGGCAACCCGCGCGGCCGCCCGCGCGGGAGCACCGCTCCGCCGCGCCGCGTCGACCCCGAGCCCCGCGTCGAGCACCCGGAGGACGACGACATCGACCACGCTGAGGACGACCTCGGCGAAGAGGAGGCCTCCTCCCTGCACCCGTCACGGGACGGTGCTGCCTCCTCGCTGGGTCGCCCTACGCCCAGCCCAGCAACTGCGCTTCTCATGGCGCAGGAGCTGCTGCGGTACCGTCCCACGCCGGAGGCTCAAGAAGCCTGGCTCCATCGCCTCTCCGAGCTCGTCGGTGCCGCTGGCGTCGCCGCTCGCGTCACCGCTCCTGCACCGTCCTGCTCCCTGGTTCTCTCAGGGCGTGTGGGAGATGTAGCGCACGGCGCTCCTCCCGCACCTCCTCTTCATCCCGCGCCCGCTCCAGCTCCACCGCAACCAGCTCCAACAGCGGCTCCTCCTCGCGACAACCGTGCTGCTTCGCACGCCTCGTCGCCGCATGACTGCTAAATCGTGCAGCCTCTCGGGAGCGTGCGCCACCCCTCGCCGAGGCCCCGGCCTTCTCGTCGAGGCTCGGGGGCTCGAGCCACCTACGTCCAGGCTCCGGCCTTCTCCCGAGGCACCGGCCTCCATGAGGCTGATCCCCTCGCGAGGCCCCGGTCCTCGCCGGAGACAACCCGTGCAGCCACGGTAAAAACGTCCAGGCTCCGGCCTTCTCCCGAGGCACCGGCCTCCATGAGGCTGATCCCCTCGCGAGGCCCCGGTCCTCGCCGGAGACAACCCGTGCAGCCACGGTAAAAACGTCCAGGCTCCGGCCTTCTACCGAGGCGCCGGCCTTCATGAGGCTGATCCCCTCGCGAGGCCCCGGTCCTCGCTGGAGACAACCCGTGTAGCCACGGTAAAAACGTCCAGGCTCCGGCCTTCTCCCGAGGCGCCGGCCTTCATGAGGCTGATCCACTCGCGAGGCCCCGGTCCTCGCCGGAGACAACCCGTGCAGCCACGGTAAAAACGTCCAGGCTCCGGCCTTCTCCCGAGGCGCCGGCCTTCACGAGGCTGATCCCCTCGCGAGGCCCCGGTCCTCGCCGGAGACAACCCGTGCAGCCACGGTAAAAACGTCCAGGCTCCGGCCTTCTCCCGAGGCGCCGGCCTTCACGAGGCTGATCCCCTCGCGAGGCCCCGGTCCTCGCCGGAGACAACCTGTGCAGCCACGGTAAAAACGTCCAGGCTCCGGCCTTCTCCCGAGGCGCTGGCCTTCACGAGGTTGATCCCCTCGCGAGACCCCGGTCCTCGCTGGAGCCACCCCGTGCAGCCACGGTAAAAACGTCAAGGCTTCCTCTCCGTGACAGCCACCCCGTGCAGCCACGGTAAAAACGTCAAGGCTTCCTCTCCGTGACAGCCACCCCGTGCAGCCACGGTAAAAACGTCAAGGCTTCCTCTCCGTGACAGCCACCCCGTGTAGCCACGGTAAAAACGTCGTGGCCAAGGTCACATCCTCCACGAGGAAAAAATTCGGGCTCCCCTCTCTACTATACGTTGCCAGGGGCCGTTCGAGAAGACTCCCAAGCCACCACGCCTCGGCAAGGTGACTTCTTCAAGCACCATGCCTTGGCGAGGTGGACCCCCATGCCCGGACATGGTGGACCGCAGGCTCAATGAAAGCCACCCCCGCATAGGGCCCCCCTCTCTGAGCTCTCTTTACATGCGTCGCCTCGGGCCGCGAGAGTCTCAGCCACTGAATGTGGAACCCCATGCCTAACATGGCGGATTTTGCACTACTGGCCACGCTAGTGTAATGAACAACTACTTCGGGTCATTTTGAACTTTTGCGCATCGCGCCAGCATATTTTGCGGCTTCGGTAAGCTGTTATGATATTGCTGTTTATTCTCGCTCGTACGATCCCTCCTGTGTATCTCACGAGCGGGGGCTAGCATGGTGCCATGCCACGGGAGCATCCCGGCAGCGCCTCAAACCCAAGGGATCCGAGCTCTGAACTTGCGGGTCAGCTCTCATGCATGTCAACTCCCAAGGAGCTCTGAACTCATGGGTCAGCTCCCGCGCACGTCAACTCACCAAGGATCACCAGAAACCTTGGTGCCTGTTCTCCTCGCGAGACACACATGAAGGAACCTACGAGCACGCTTAAGTTATCTAGCTATGTATTGCTTGTGGGTATGCCTATCTGTCCAAACGCAGGAAAACAGGTTTAAAAAACAAGCCTAAGGCAGCCTCAAGAGGAAAACGCCTCTCCAGGGAACCAACACCCTCTCCAAGGCAAAAGCGCCTCTCCAGGGAACCAACACCCTCTCCAAGGCAAAAGCGCCTCCCCAGGGAATCAACACCCTCTCCAAGGCAGAAACGCCTCGCCAAAGCTAAGTCCAAACACTTAGTCGCTTTTCCCTCGCTGGTTCTTGCCCCTCGAGTCTCTTTTTCTCTCTTATGTCTCATGAGCTGCTTGCACGTCAAAGGGGAGCCCCAAGCATCGCGCTTCGTGAGCCCTTACCTCTTGAGGCCTCACGCACCCCCCGGCCTTGTGGAGACCTGACTCTCACATACCGAAGCGGCGGTGGTGTAGCGCTAAGAGAAGGGTCCTACGACGTAGAGTGAAAAAGACATGAGACAGGAAATAAAAAGTCTCCCGAGGGGCACACGCAAGTGCTTTCAAGTCCTTACAACAAGGCATTACAAGCAAAACTAAGTTAATTTGTGCCTCATGCACACCTAGCTACAGGAAGGCTCAAGCGGCAGCTTCTTCGTCCTCCAAGGACCCCGCACCGTCGCGGGGCGCAGAAGCCTGGATGCTTGTCGAGGCACCTTTGGCGGCCTCAGGCTCGTCGGCCCCTCCTGCTGAGGCCGCTCCCGCCGCGGCCTCGGGCTCGTCATCCCCTCCTGCCGCGGCCGCTCTCGCCGCGGCCTCGGCAGGCCTCTCCGGCGTCTTCGCGGCCTCGGTCGCCGCCTCTTCAACCTCCCTCTCCTCGCGGTGTTCATCCGCAGGAGGAGGGGTAGCTGCGCACCATGGCCCGTCAGCCGTGGGCGTCACAGGTGCCACAACGACGCCAGGGTGCTCCCCAAGCTTGTGGAGCCTTCGTCTCTACATCGACCAACCTCGTCAACAAGTACCGGCGCAGCCGTTGCGCCCCGCATGTCTCGGGCCAGACAGGCTGTTTTTGGGCCCGCGACGCTTCGCCTACGCCCAATGGACTCCAGCGTGCCCATCGCGGGCCCGGGGGCTACTGTCGGCGTAGTGGAAACCAGGGTACCACGAGCCGGCCTGCCAGGGCCCACGACACTCTTCAGAAGATCTCACCAAGGTCCAGGCTCTTCAAGCCTGGAGAGGCCCTTCAAGCCTGGCGAGCCTCGCGAGGGATTCCCCCTCGCGAGGGACCTCTCCTCGAGAGGAAACCACGGAGTCTGCCCCAGATTCTGCTAAGGACCTGGCCCTTCAAGCCTGGCGAGGCCCTCCAAGCCTGGCGAGGCCCTCCAAGCCTGGCGAGGCCCTTCAAGCCTGGCGAGGCCCTCCAAGCCTGGCGAGGCCCTCCAAGCCTGGCGAGGCTCTCCAAGCCTGGCGAGGCCCTCCAAGCCTGGCGAGGCCCTCCAAGCCTGGCGAGGCCCTCCAAGCCTGGCGAGGCTCTCCAAGCCTGGCGAGGCCCTTCAAGCCTGGCGAGGCTCTTCAAGCCTGGCGAGGTTCCTTCCTCACGAAGCCAGCTCTGCCTCTGCGGCAGAGCGCACATGGGCTCTGCACCCTCCGCAGAGTCACGGGCGCGCCAGCGCGCGGTGATGCCAGCGTCACAGTTGCCATTCCCATGTATAAAGCAGTCGACCAGACTGCACCAAGCAAAGGAGCCCCCAGGATTGCCACTTTGGTGATAAGGGGACCGTCTGCAGCTACGCTCCAACGGCGACGTCACCGTGGGTCACCTCCCACCTCAGCAGCACCAGCCCACCGTCCTGGCTGGCCGGTGGCTTTTCCAGCTTTGGTGACGCCGCTCCCTGCCATGGACCGCGTCCATGGACTGCCTCTTTATCGTGCACCTGTCCTCCTTCGTCGCCATGTGGTAGCCCTTCCCGCCAAGATATTTGGGGGAAGAGGCCCAGGACACCTATAAAAGGAGGGGGAGCACGCTCAAGCAAGTGGTTGGATCTTCGGTTAGTTCGGTTCCAAGATTCCAGAGTCCAAACCCTAGATCTGAAGACTAGCAAGTAGCCATTGTTAGCCACCTCGAGCTCGCCAAGCTCTCCTTGTACTGTAAACTCTCCAAGCAGTGCAATACACAAAAGCAGGATGTAGGGGTTTTACCTCCACAAGAGGGCCCTGAACCTGGGTAAGACCGAGCGTTCCATCTCTGCAGTGCTGTCCCGCAGCGAGTCCGACGAGCACCGTCGCCGGAGCACATTGAGGGTTGTTTGATCCCGTGTTCAGCCCCTTACTCGATCCTTCACGAGACACCCCCAGTTCCTGGGACAGTTCTCCGACAAAGTACTTCGTCGAATATGTAGGAATTAATATGGGCATCCCGGTCCTGCTATTAATATGACAAATTCGCAAACCCGCAGAGTCACACACTTAACGTTCGATGTAGTTAGGGTTCGAGATAAATGATGGTGAGAAAGAATATTGATTCGGAGTCCCGGATAGGATCCCGGACATCACGAGGAGTTCCGGAGTGGTCCAGAGAATAAGATTCATATAAGGAAAGTGGTTTCCGGAGGTTTCGAAAAGGTTCGGGAATTTATCGGTAAAGTACCGAAATATTCTAGAAGGTTCTAGAGGGGTCTAGAAGTGGGGCCCATAGGAGTATGGGGCCCACATGGGATAAAGGGGTGGTGGACTGGCCTAAAGGGCCAGCCGCACCACCAGAGCATTATGTCCCATGCGGGCCAAAGGAGCCCATGAGGGGGCCGACCGAAACCCTAACCCTAGGGGGGCAGGCTTGGGGGCCAAGGCACCCTAGCCGCCGGCCCTAGGAGGGGCTTGGGGCGCACCCCCCCCCCTCCGCCTATATAAGGAGGGGCAAGGGGAGGGGTGCCGCACCCTTTGGCTCCACCCCAAGGTGCCCTAGCCGCCGCCCCCCTCCTCCCTAGCCATCGCCTCCTTCCTCTCTCTCTCTCTCCGACAGACGCTTGGCGAAGCCCTGTCGGATCTCCACCATAACCACCACACCACCGTCGTTGTGCTGCTGATCTCGCGAGCCTCTCCACCACCTCTTGCGGGATCAAGAACGTGTTGTCTTCATCGAGCTGTACGTGTGGATCTCTCGGAGGCGTTGCCCATTGCAACGCTTGGATAATACATCTCCTCGCGACTAGACGAGTCTAGTTGCGGGGATCGACTAGCCAACCCCTGCCTCGACAAAACGCTCATGGTTTTCTTCGAGGGTGAGATTCGATCTCCTTCTTGCTACCAACCTCTCGTAGATCAGATCTTGTGTTGGGTTTATTCCGCCATCTTTGCGTAGGAATTTTTTTTGTTTTCTATGCTGCGACCCTTCATCTCTGATCCAAAAGATGACCCCAATGCCTCGAAAACCGCCAATGGCGAAGAAAAAAACTCCAGAAGCCGGAAATGAAAAGGTGGAGTTTATGCCACCGCTGGCTCCAATGAAGGGAACTAGTAAATTGCCGGCTGCTGGAGACGACATTAATGCTACAGCCGAGGCAGCGATAGAGAAGGAGTACGAAGAAAGGTTAACAAAGTACCAGGAACTGCTAACTCCACTTCCTCCTAACGCATCGCTGGCCGACATGGAGAAGCGTCGCGCCCAACTGGAAGAACAGGCAGCCCAGATAGCAGAGCGTGAAGTCGATCTCACAAACAAGGAAACGGAATTAATCCGGAAGCAGAGAGACAAGGGGGCCAACGATGTTTTCCGTCCGGCTCGTGACAAGAATCTGCATAAGAGGTTGGATTTTCGCAGCAAGTGGGAAGCCGACCATGTTAACTCAGTCTGGAGAAAGTACCACCACCGACGTGACCTGGTGACTAATTTGTGTTACTTCAACACCCCAGCCAAAAACATGGAGGCGGCCCAGGAGGTCATGTTTGACAAATCGTTGGACCGCGACGCTCGCCTCAAATATTCGGCTTATCTACTCAAGGTTGCACAGCAGCAGCAAAATGACTCGCAACTCAAGTCGGGTAGGCTATTTGACAACTCTCGTCTTTGCAACTCGACGGCCAAGAAGCCAATGGCTGCTGCGCCAGCAGACCCAGACGATGGTCCAGCCGGCTCAAGCAGCCACAACAAGGACGGCGATAAGGACCCGAAGGACAAGCAACCACCTAAGGGGGTGGAATCCCGGACAGGTTCATCGCGCCATCGTGAAGCTGGCAACAGCTGGGGAAGACATCGAAGTCGGGACCGAAAGGAGGACCCTCGGAAGGAAAAGGCGGCACCACCTCGTCAGGAGCGACGACGTGAGGGGGAGAATCCACCTTGAAGGGAGGATAACAAAGATAATATGCCACCCCACCGCCGCCTCCATGATACGTCTCAAACGTATCTATAATTTTTGAGTGATCCATGCTAGTTTTGTGATGTTGTCACATGTTTTTAATATCATATTACATCATTTTTATGCATATTGTCGGATTAACCTATTGACAAGATGCCCAGTGCCAGTTCCCTGTTTTTGTGCTGAAATTGTTGCAGAAAGTTACTTCTGGAAATATTCTCGGAATTGGACGAAAATATACGGAGATTTTTTATTGAAGAAATGAGGAAGGGAGCCAGAAGGGCGACTCCAGGGGACCCACACAGGCCAGGGGCGGCCCCCTGCCGCGGCCTAGGTCCCACCCGCGGGTGGGACCCGCCCCTGCCCTGTGGGGCACCCCTCGGCCGCCTCCGACGCCTATAAAATCACATCCGACGCAAAAACCCTAACCCCCGAAGGATTTTCCCAAATACACAACAGAGCTCCGCTGCCATCGCCGACAAGTTTCAGGGGTTCAGAAGGTCCTGTTCCGGCACCCTGCCGGGACGGGGATCGACCGCCGGGGCCATCTCCATCAACACCGCTGCTTCCCGCGATGAGGAGGGAGTAGTCCCTCACCGGGGCTGAGGCTTATACAAGTAGCTATGTGGTTATCTCTCTCTCCCATGATGTGATCTTCGTTGTGATCATGAGCTTTGTTAGTGTAGTTGAATACATGATGTTTCCCTATGTGTAATGGATATGATGTTGCTCAAGTGGTTTTATTTAGTACAGTTTCCGGAGCCACCGTTGTGATCATGGTATCTCGGTGACAGGATGGGTGCCGTGTGTGACTCTATGGATAATAGATTGGAAGGATCTTCATCATGAGTTTGTTCTTTATTTGTTAGTTTGAATAGATCATGAGGTTTCTTGATGCTTGTGTTATTGAAGAAAGAGACTATTCAAGAAATAGGTTGTGGTGTTTGTTAGTACTATCTTTGGATGCGGATAGTGACAGCATGAAGTGTCCATAGATGTGGAATACGAACTTTAAGGTGTGCTTTTCGTAGCCCTACGCAATTCTCATCCTATTTGATCCACGAAAGAATGATCTCCGAGTAACGTCTACCATGCATGTATTTTTATGGGAACTATCATGTGTTTAATTATGTTAATGATGTTGAGAGTAGTCACTAGTGAAAGTATGGAGCCTAGGCCTTGTTTCCAAGCATTGATACACCGTTTTTAGTCACTTTTGTCACTTGTTTGCTTGCTGCCATTTTTATTACAGAATTACAAAATCACCTTTTACCATCCATATCACTTGCATTTAACCATCTCTTCGCCGAACTAGTGCACCTATACAACTGACAATTGTATTAGGTGTGTTGGGGACACAAGAGACTTCTTGTATCTTAATTGCAGGGTTGCTTGAGAGGGATATCTTTGACCTCTACCTCCCGTGGATTCGATAAACCTTGGGCTACTCACCTAAGGGAAATTTGCCGCTGTCCTACAAACCTCTGCGCTTGGAGGCCCAACAAGTCTACAAGAATAGAAGTGTGTAGTAGACATCACTCCACCGTGCAAAGAGGGAGATAACCCCTCCAAGTACGTACCCCCTCCACGACGGCAAAGGACTCCAAGCCCGCCGCCCAATGCGAGTCGGGTGAGCCAAAGCCATCATAGGGAAGAATCAAGGCGAGGAAAATCAATTGATAAGATGCCTTCAGCTAATGATGTTCGAAGCCTAATCGAGGAGAGGAAGTCGGCCAGAGATGCCCAGTACCTCGGCCCCAAGTGTTTTGGCAGAACAATAAGAGAGCAAGTCCTACCTCAAACTCTGTCGAATGTAACAAAGATGGTGGAGAAGTACAGCGGTAAGGCTAATCCTGAGACCTGGCTCTCAGATTACGTCAGTGCCTGCGACATATACCAAGGCAGTGCTGACTCCGCAGTGCACTTCTTTCCCCTGATGTTGACCGGGACGGCATGCATGTGGACTGAAGGCTTGCCGAAGAAGACAGTTCATACCTGGAGTGACATGAAGCGCGTTTTTATTCAGCACTTCCAGGGCACGTACAAATGCCCCAAGTCGATTTTCGACTTACAGCGGTGTGTGCAGCAAAAGAACGAGTCTAGCCGTGAATTCGTTTCACGATGGAGCGAGATCAAAAACGCTTGCGAGGGCATCTTAGAAACTTAGGCGATCCAGGCCTTCAAGCAATCTCTGAGAAGGGGACGACTTTCTGCTTCATGATCTACAGCGATGGGTCGCAAACCTTGGGCGGCTTACTGGCTTGTGCAAACAAATACGCCGCTGCTGACGATGACAACAGGGAAGAAGGTGAAACCCGCCGGCGCGAGTCCGGGAAGAAGAAGGTTGAAGACCAAGCCGGCCCGTCACACGAAGTTGCTACCACCTTTGGCAAAGGCGGCCCAAGTAATGGGAAGTGGCAGGACAAAATGCCGGCAAGCAACCGACCAACCCGACCGCCAACGGTGAAGTACGACGACATCAAGCACAACCCCTGTGTCCATCATCTGAGGCCGGATGGGATGAGCTGCCACACGATCCAGCAATGTCACATTAATCGGGACATCGCCAAGGACCCCAAAGCCGGCAAGTCAAGGAACAAGCGCAAGTCCAGGAAGGACGACAAAGAGAAGGAAGACGCTGCTTCAGAATCTGATGACGCGGCATCCAAAGAAGGAAAAGGCACCAAATTCCCTAAGCATACTGAAAGTCTCATCGTCAATCTGGCAACAGATTCGTCTCGCAAGGAAAAGGCGGCTTGGCGAGAACTTAATGCTACGGTACCTGCAGTTCCTCAGTATTTGGATTGGTCCGACACTCCCATCACATGGGATCGCAGCGATCACCCGGACAGAGCCCCTACAACGCGCACCTACGCTTTGGTCAGCCCTATAGTCGACAAATACAAGTTGACAAAGGTGCTCATGGACGGAGGAAGCAACATTAACATACTCTACGCCGCAAGATTGAAAAGGATGCGTCTCTCCGAGTCACAACTCAGCCACAGCAATGTGAAGTTTCATGGGATTGTGCCGGGACGGCAAGCCTCTTCGATGGGAAGGATCACCCTGAAGGTCACCTTTAGCGGCACGGATAATTTCCGGACAGAAGACGTCTCTTTTGAGGTGGTTCCTTTCAGAAGTGCATATCATGCAATCTTTGGACGTCCGGCTTTCGCCAAATTCATGGCTCGGCCATGCTACATCTATAGCAAGCTTAAAATGCCTGGACCCAATGGGATCATCACAATCAAGGGAGACTTCAAGAAGGCAAAGGAGTGCGAAGCTGCCAATGCCGTCCATGCTGAAGAAGAAATCTCCAGGGAAGAATTGGAGGATCTCAAGAAGACAATGAGTCCTAATGAGATGCCGGCAACTGAAAAGCCGTCCTCTAAAGTCGACTCGAGCTTCAAGCCAAAGGATGACACCAAGAAAATCAAGCTCTCAAAAGATGATCCGACAAAGAAGGCCATCATTGGTGTCGGCCTCGACGACAAATATGAAGGCAAGCTCGTCAAGTTTCTCCGTGAGAATCGGGATATCTTCGCTTGGTCACCATCTGACATGCCAGGTGTCCCGAGGAAACTTGCCGAGCACTCCTTAAAAGTCAACAAGGATGCTAAGCCGGTCAAACAAGGTCTCCGACGGCTCGGAACAGAGAAGCGCAATGCGATGGGAAAGGATATCCTAAGTCTCACTGCCGCCAAGTTCATCCGTAAAGTTGTCCACACTGATTGGTTGGCAAATCCCGTGCTTGTCCCAAAGAAAAACACCTCCGAGCTACGTATGTGCATTGATTTCACTGGCTTGAACAAAGCCTGTCCTAAAGATCCGTTCGCATTACCGCGTATCGATCAGGTCATTGATTCAACTGCCGGCTCCGAGATGTTGTGTTTTCTGGACGCTTATTCGGGTTACCATCAGATAAGGATGAAGGAGTCAGATCAAATCAAGACGTCCTTCACCACGCCATATGGCAATTACTGCTATGTCACAATGCCTTTCGGCTTAAAGAACGCCGGTGCTACTTACCAAAGGTGTATGCAGCGGTTTTTAGACAAGCAAATTGGCCGCAATGTTCATGTCTATGTCGACGATATTGCGGTCATGTCGAAGAAGCGCGGCGACCTCATCGCCGATCTGTCGGAAACCTTTGCAAATCTAAGGGAGTACCAGATGAAGCTTAATCCGGCAAAATGCGTATTCGTAGTTCCTGCAGGCAAGCTTCTGGGCTTCATTGTTTCTCAAAGAGGAATTGAAGTTAACCCGGAAAAGATAAAGGTGATTCAGAACATCGAGAGGCCTACTTGTCTGAAAGACATACAACGGCTCATGGGTTCCGCCGCGACTGTTAGCCGATTCATTAGCCGGCTTGGTGACAAAGCATTGCCATTATACAAACTCCTCAAAAAGTCGGACAATTTTGTTTGGATAGAGGAAGCAGAGGCAGCTTTGGCACAGCTAAAGTATACATTAACACATGCTCCAATCCTGGCAGCTCCGAAGGAAAGAGAGGCGCTTCTGCTCTACATGTCGGCCACCAATTTCGTAATAATTGTCGTCATTGTAGTTGAGTGCCTGGAGGAAGGGAAGCAATGGACGGATCAACGCCCTGTCAATTTCATTAGCGAGGTGTTCTTAGATTCGAAGCAACGCTACCCTCACTACGAGAAGTTAGCCTACGGTGTATTCTTTGCCACCAGAAAGCTACGGCATTACTTCCATGATCACATAGTCACGGTGGTCAGCAAAGCTCCATTGAAGGATATCATCAACAATGCCGACGCAACGGGCCGAGTCGCCAAATGGGGCATTGAGTTAGCAGCTTTTGACATCCAGTACAAGCCGAGAACCTCCATCAAATCTCAAGTCTTAGCCGATTTTGTTGCAGACTGGACAGAGGCGATGGAGAACACACCTTTGCCAGATTCTCACTACTAGCCTACTAGGTAATGCATTTTAATGGTTCAAAGATGAAGGAGGGTTCGGGGGCTGGAGTAGTGTTAAAGTCGCCTAAGGGTGACAAGCTCAGTTATGTCCTCCGAATTCACTTCAACGCTACCAACAACGTAGCAGAGTATGAGGCTCTCCTCCATGGTCTTCATATGGCTAAGGAATTGGGAGTGAAACGCATCCTCTGTTATGGCGACTCGGATCTTGTGGTACAACAGCTTGACGGATGTTGGGACACGAAAAGTCCCACAATGGCGGAGTACAGGCGAACAGTCGACGAATTCGGAAGATGTTTTGCCGGCTTAGAAGTCCGGCATATCTCCCGAGACGACAATGAAGCTGCTGACGCCTTAGCCAGGATAGGTTCCAGGAAGAAGGAAGTACCTCCAGACGTATTTCTCCATCACCTGCATAAGCCGTCCATCAAAGGTGGCGACGAAGACTACCCCTTGTCGGCAGAATCAGTTCATGTATGGCTGGTAACTCCAGGTTGGACCATGCCATACATTGATTTTCTGATAAACAAAAAACTGCCGAAGGACGATGAAGTGTTGAGCCACCAAATTGAGCGCCGAGCAAAGGCGTACACAATCATTGACGGACAGCTTTACAATCGGAGCACATCCGGCATCTTCCAAAGACGCGTCTCTCCAGAAGAAGGGCGGCAAATCCTTGAGGAAATCCACCCTGGCGAGTGTGGGCATCACGTGGCGGCAAAGGCGTTGGTCGCTAAGGCGTTTCGGCACGGTTTCTTCTGGCTGATGGCTAAGGAGGATGCTATCAACATCGTCAAAACTTGTGAAGGATGTCAGCGCTACACAAAGCAGGCTCACTTGCCAGCAAAGGAGCTCCGGACGATCCCTATAACTTGGCCGTTCGTGGTCTGGGGGCTCGACATGGTAGGATGATACGTCTCAAACGTATATATAATTTTTGAGTCATCCATGCTAGTTTTGTGATATTGTCACATGTTTTTACTGTCATTTTTATGCATTTTTTCGGACTAACCTATTGACAAGATGCCCAGTGCCAGTTCCCTGTTTTTGATGTCTTTTTGTTTCAGAAATTTACTTCTGGAAATATTCTCGGAAGTACCAGTCCGAACGAGAGCCGGAGGGGAGGCCCACAGGGCAGAGGTGGCCCCCTGCCGCGGCCTAGGGGTGACCCGCGGGTGGGGCCCGCCCCTGCTCCTGGGACCTCACCTCGCGGCCCTCCGACGCCTATAAAATCACATCTGACCTAAAAACGTCGAGGCGGCCATTATTTTCTAGAAACTCGACCCCGACGCGCCGTCACCGAAAACCCTAGTTCGGGGTCCAATCTGAAGCTGATCCTGGCACTCTGCCGGAGGGGAGATCGATCCCGGAGGGCTCTTCATCGCCATGCCTTCCTCCGGGATGATTTGAGAGTAGTCTCACCTTGGACTACGGGTCCATGGCAGTAGCTAGTTGGTAGTCTCTCTCTCTCTTGTGCTTCATGTCTTATGATCTTGTGAGCTGCCTAACATGATCAAGATTGATTATTGTAATGCTATGTGATGTGTTTGTAGGAATCCGATAGATTATGAAGTTATGATCAGATTGTGCATGATTCTTATATGAGTAATTTATGTTCTTGCATGCTCTCCGATGTGCGTAGTTACTTTGGCCAAGTGATTGTGTGTATCTCCAAGAGAGAGTATTTATGCTAGATAGTGGGTTCATGCCCCCTTTTGTTCCTGGGCACGAGTGACAGAAACGTTTAAGGGCGAGGGTGTGTTGTTGCTACTAAGGGTAAAACAGCGGTGTTAATGTCTATTTTGATATTAGTATTGCTTACTTCATGCACTTTACTTAATGCAATTGTCTGTTGCTTGCAACTTAATACCGTTGGGTGACAGGCTGGATAGCGATCCCACGGTGGACTTTTTAGACAAAGACGCAGTTGGACTCAACGGTCTTTGTTCCTTGTCGTGATGCCTCCATAAATATTATCATGTCCTTTTTGTCATAGCTAAATTGGGTTTGTGTCATGATCTTGTAAATTGCCTGCCTAGCTGTAATTCGTTCACCCATCACATGCATGTTTTATTTACTTGAAAGACTCGATTCCTATGTTCGTACCAACTCAAATGATTGATGAATTGGTCCCAATTTATATCGAGCATGTCTTTCTCCATGTTTTTCCCATGGCCCCCGGTCCATCTTTTTACATTGTTTACAACCTCATTTACTTGCTTTTAATCATCATTATTTCTCTGGTCACTTTTCATATTTTATCTATTTCATCATACAATTAACCGCTTTGTTTTCTGCGAGACCGGAAAGATTGACAACCTTTCCGCCGTTGGGAGCAAAGTATTTTGGTTGAGTGTGTGCAGGTCCACGTCTGTTGAAGGTTAAGCACCAGAGATCTTCAACATTCACCTCGTTGTTGATTTCAAATTCCTACTGGTTCGATAAACCTCGGTTCGTTAAACGAGAGAAAACTGCTACTAGCTACAATTCCGCCTTCGCTTGGGGCACCACCCAACTTATCAATATCCACCATCAAGCAGTTTTCTGGCGCCGTTGCCGGGGACTTTGGAGCTACAGCAAGGGGAGTCTCATACTCTCAATCTCTTTACTTTGTTTTTGTCTTGCTTGCTTTATATCTCGTTTAGTTTATTTTCCTGTTTCAAAATTTTAAAACCCAAAAAAATTAGTGTAGTCTTTATTCCTGTCTTGTTATTTTATCTTATTTTCATGGCTAGTTCTTTTCCTCCCGTTGAGACACCCGAGTCCGAAGTCCTCACCTTCAAACAAAGAGGTGGGGAGAGTTTGAAAGATGCTTGGTATAGAATTAATGATGCTCGTCATAGATCCGCTAAAAAACCCTTGGCCTCTGTTCTCCTCAGAAACTTTTATATTGGCATTACAAGTTGGTATAGGTATGTCCTAGATACTATCACATGTGGAAACTTCCTAGGAAATAAAACTATTTTTGCTCCACCAATTTTTGGTACTAATATTATTCCTGGAGGTCCTTTTCCATTCACAATTCATGAATTTGATAAGAATGATGATGCCTTTGATCCCGAAAAAATTTGATATTTGACATTGCGCCTAGCTAAAGGGCGTTAAAGAAAAGCGCTTATTGCGAAGCAACCCATCTTTTACTTTCAGTTTGATTTTTGTTTTTCTTGAGTCATGAAGTTATTACCTCTGTAGCAACTTCATTGTATCTTTTTCTTTTGGTTTTTTGTGCCAAGTTTAGCCTCTAATGCATTGAAAGTGCGAGGTATTGTGTTGCTGTCCGAAAACAGATTCTGTGCGCCTGCTGCACGAAAATCCTAAAATTTCCAGAATTTTATCTTTTTTCTGATAATTTTTGACAGCACGCCTAATGCTTTTATCTATCTTTCGTTAGTTTTAAGGTTTTTGATTTAAGCTGCAGAAGTGCGTCGAAAAATTCAATCTTTACATACTGTTCAGATTTTGACAGATTCTGCTTTTATTTTGCATTTGTCTCTTTACCATCGTCATATGTGATACTCTAGGGGTGGAGTGCCACATTGAGGCTTAGTAAACAGTAGCTAATGTTAAATGAAGTTGGTTTTCAATTTGTAATGAGATGAACACATATGTATTTTAATTTATGAGCACTAACCCTCTAATCAAATTATGAGAAGTTTTGTGTGAAGGGAGTTTTTAAGTTCCAAAGGAGAGGAATATGAAGAAATCGAGGATGGATCAAATCTCAAGCTTGGGGATGCCCCCATGGCACCCCCTCTGAATATCAAGAACTATCAAGAGTCAAAGCTTGGGGATGCCCAAGGCATCCCCTCATCTTCATCGACTATCATAAGGTCGTCTTCGTTGAACTTCGTTTTTATCACTTTACATATTATGTTCTATGCTTGGAGCGTCTTTTTACTTTCAGTTTTATTTGTTTGTTTGTTGGTCATATCTTTGTTGGATCCTAGCTTTATTTGTGTGGGAGAGAGACACGCTCCGTTTTTCGTTTGAATACTCTTTTGCTTCGCTTATATCTTTTTGAGTATTCTTAGCTACTGTCTGTTTTCTAGTAAGCTCTCGCTTTTAGCTTTTATCTTGTTTAGAGCTGCTAGTTGTTAAGTTAAACTCTCTTGTTCTTCACTTATATTTGTTGGAGAGTTGTTGTTGAAAAATTGTTTGAATTGTCAATGCGACAAAATGCTATTTGTGTGATGATAGAATAAAATGAAAAGCCTGCATAGTTTTGTAGATAATGGTGTGGATACTTGATGCTTATCAATTGTTTTGAGATGTTAAGTTGAATGCTTAAACTTGCTGGTTATTTGAGTGGAATTGATTAGTAAAGAAATATGGTTGAAAGCTTGAAATTGTGTGGTTTTTCACAGTTGTTAATTCATAGTGCTAATCTTTCCATCAAAAGAATTGTTTGGTCAACAAGGGAGACGGTGTAGAGTTTTTATGGTTATGACCGATAGATGTCTTATGTTGTTCTGTTACCGGTTATTGATAGATGTTTTCTTCAAATACCTTATTTGCTAAGCCCAAAAATTCATACTGAGTGTATGGTTCACTCGTGCATCAAATCCCCAAAGCCAAACTTTCTTGCCAGCTGAGTCCACCATATCTACCTATGCATGGTATTTCCTACCATTCCAAGTAAATTTGTCATGTGCTACCTTTAGAAATTCAAAATACTTCTTCTTTGTGCCTCTGTTTTTAAGCTCATGAGGGAGCAGTAGAGAGCTAGATATAACTTGTGACAAGCGAGGTCATTTCCCCCTTTCACCTGGTGTCATTGGATTACGTCTTCACTTAAATCAACCCGAGAGCAGCTTAAGCAAAATATAAATATAACTCACCAATTCTCCTCCGCGCAATGCAAATCTGAGAAATCAGCCAGAACATTGGACAGTGGTGAAACCAAGGAGAAAGAGGAGCGTACTCGCTCTTCTAAGAACCAGCTGCTCTCACAAGTCTAAAAAACCTTCATGAGGGACTAGATAGTTTCTCTGTTGTGAAGTCGTTGATTAAAGCATGCATGCCTCAAAATCATTTTAGTTCTGTTTTCAAAACCAAAAAGCTCTAGCACATGACTAATCCCTGCTTCCCTCTGCGAAGGGCCTTTCTTTTACTTTTAATGTTGAGTCAGTTTTCCCTTTTTCCTTCTATCTCCACAAAAGCAAACATCTAGCATTGACCCTGGGTAACGTTAAGCATATTACATTATCGAGATTAAACATGAATCTTTATATTGACTTTATATATAAGATAAGCCATTGGAAGTTGAAGCTCTTTGCTAATGCTTACATCTTCCTTTGTGTTGATTCTCAAACACTTTTGTCATGGAATTATTATCCTTGTGAATTATTCAAATATGTTGATCACATTGTTTTCATGTCTTTGACATACTATTTATGAAAGGTTTTGCTTGGATGATTCAACTTGTTTATTCATTGCTTTCTTGCTATCAATTATAGACAATTGTTTGGTATCTCTTCATTCACATCTTTGATTTGCATTACTATCTTGATCAAGATTTTGTTGGTTGCATGTCCCATCAAAAATTATTTGTTATCACTTACCTACTCGAGGAATAGTAGGAGTTAAGCTTGGGGATGCTGATACGTTTCAAACGTATCTATAATTTTTGAGTGATCCATGCTAGTTTTGTGATATTGTCACATGTTTTTACTGTCATTTATATCATTTTTATGCATTTTGTCGGACTAACCTATTGACAAGATGCCCAGTGCCAGTTCCCTGTTTTTGCTGTCTTTTTGTTTCAGAAATTTACTTCTGGAAATATTCTCGTAACGCGCTGGAAATTTTTGAGGATTTTTTATTTGCCACGACGAAGTACCAGTCCGAAGGAGAGCCGGAGGGGAGGCCCACAGGGCAGAGGCGGCCCCCTGCCGCGGCCTAGGGGTGACCCGCGGGTGGGGCCCGCCCCTGCTCCTGGGACCTCACCTCGCGGCCCTCTGACGCCTATAAAATCACATCTGACCTAAAAACGTCGAGGCGGCCATTATTTTCCAGAAACTCGACCCCGACGCGCCGTCACCGAAAACCCTAGTTCGGGGTCCAATCTGAAGCTGATCCCGGCACTCTGTCGGAGGGGAGATCGATCCCGGAGGGCTCTTCATCGCCATGCCTTCCTTCAGGATGATTTGTGAGTAGTCTCACCTTGGACTACGGGTCCATGGCAGTAGCTAGTTGGTAGTCTCTCTCTCTTGTGCTTCATGTCTTATGATCTTGTGAGCTGCCTAACATGATCAAGATCGATTATTGTAATGCTATGTGATGTGTTTGCTGGGATCCGATGGATTATGAAGTTATGTTCAGATTGTGCATGATTCTTATATGAGTAATTTATGTTCTTGCATGCTCTCCGATTTGCGTAGTTACTTTGGCCAAGTGATTGTGTGTATCTCCAAGAGAGAGTATTTATGCTAGATAGTGGGTTCATGCCCCCTTTTGTTCCTGGGCACGAGTGACAGAAACGTCTAAGGGCGAGGGTGTGTTGTTGCTACTAAGGGTAAAACAACGGTGTTAATGTCTATTTTGATATTAGTATTGCTTACTTCATGCACTTTACTTAATGCAATTATCTGTTGCTTGCAACTTAATACCGTTGGGTGACAGGCTGGATAGCGATCCCACGGTGGACTTTTTAGACAAACACGCAGTTGGACTCAACGGTCTTTGTTCCTTGTCGTGATGCCTCCATAAATATTATCATGTCCTTTTTTTCATATCTAAATTGGGTTTGTGTCATGATCTTGTCAATTGCCTAGCTGTAATTCGTTCACCCATCACATGCATATTTTATTTACTTGAGAGACTCCACTAGTGAACCCATGGCCCCCGGTCCATCTTTTTACATTGTTTACAACCTCATTTACTTGCTTTTAATAATCATTATTCCTCTGGTCACTTTTTCATATTTTATCTATTTCATCATACAATTAACCGCTTTGTTTTCTGCGAGACCGGAAAGATTGACAACCTTTCCGCCGTTGGGGGCAAAGTATTTTGGTTGAATGTGTGCAGGTCCTCGTCTGTTGAAGATTAAGCGCCAGATATCTTCAACATTCACCTCGTTGTTGATTTCAAAGTCCTACTGGTTCGATAAACCTCGGTTCGTTAGACGAGGGAAAACTGGTACTACCTACAATTCCGCCTTCGCTTGGGGCACCACCCAACTTATCAATATCCACCATCATAGGACCTTTCAAGACTGCAAGGGGAGGTTTAACTCATCTGCTGGTGGCGGTCGACAAATTCACAAACTGGGTGGAGGCAAAGCTCATCAAGAAACTCGACGGAGCTACGGCTACAAAGTTTATCGTCGAGATAACAACTCGATTCGGCATACCGCATAGCATCATCACTGATAATGGCACAAACTTTGCCGTCGGTGAGCTATCGAAGTTTTGCAGCCGATCAAAAATCCAACTCGACGTGGCATCGGTGGCACATCCGTAGTCCAATGGACAGGTAGAGCGCACTAACGGCATCATTCTGCAGGGTATTAAGCCGAGGCTTGAAACCCCATTGCATCGAGCAGCCGGCGCTTGGATTGATGAATTGCCGGCAGTCTTATGGAGTATTTGTACTACCACAAACAGATCGACCGGCTTCACCCCTTTCTTCCTTGTTTATGGAGCAGAAGCAGTACTGCCAACCGACATGATCCACGATTCGGCTCGAGTTGCAGCCTACGTCGAAGAAGACGCAGAAGAAGCACGTCAAGACAGCTTAGATATCCTCGAAGAAGAAAGAGAGTTAGCTCTCCAATGATCCGCCATCTATCAGCAAGATCTACGTCGCTATCAGAGCCGTGGAGTGCGGAATCGATCTTTTCGAGAAGGCGACTTAGTGCTCTGGCTTGTACAAAACCGGCAGCACAAGTTATCCCCTCCATGGGAAGGACCTTTCATTATCAGCAAAGCTCTGAAAAACGGGTCATACTATCTCCTCGACTTAAGGGATTCAAAGAAAGATCCTAGGAAGAAAGGTCACAAGAGGAAAAGGCATGTGGATGACGACTTAGATGAGACGAAACGACCGTGGAATATCGCTCAGCTACGTCCCTTTTACACTTAGCAAATTCTATTGTAACCATGTCAATGTGATCATGAAATAAAAATTGGTTTCTCTCATGTGAAATTCGAGAATCTGTACCATCCTTTATTTCCCAATGATCTTATTGTTATCATCTGTTTACCCGAAATTGCCTGTGTTGCTTGTTGGTAAACTGTCTTTCATGTTGAATCCGTCTTAAGGTGATGAAAAAATAATGTTTTGCCAAAATAATGTTTGTCTGATAGCTTTTTGCGCCGGGTTGCTTCAAAGCGTTTCGGCACCGAAAGGCGGCACTTGTTCTGGGTCTAAACAGATTGGTCACTATGTACCCTGTTACTCAGCAAGTTTGTTTCGCAATAGGTTTGCCGGCGCTTAAAGGCTAAGGTGTCAAGGCCAGAATAAACTGAGGCATAAAAATCGCAAATTTGCAAATAAAAAAGCTGACTTAATACAGCAAAAGACTAAGTTGTTTATACAGACATGCATAATGTTTGGACGGCTTTACATCAAATGATTGCATTTTCAGGGATGGCCGGCTCAAGGAGCAAGTTTGGCTTATGCAAATTTGTTCGCCTCTTCACCCTCGTCATCAGACTGGACAGGAGTCGGCGGGCATGGCACCTCCTTGAAGATTGTGGTGAGGGAGACCATCTTGGCGATCTTGCTGGCATAGCCGGAGACAGAGTGCAGGATTTTCTTCCGGTCTTTCTCGTCCAGCGGGGTGCCGTCCTCTTTTTCAAGAGGAAAGCCGGACGCGACACGCCAAGCCTCCGCCTCCGGATAGTGTGCCATCATCAGGCCCAGGGCTGTCTTTGCGCCTCCTCGTGCACTGGAGCAAAGCCGTTCATCAAATGACGAAGTTGCTTCGTCCAGTTCAGCCGGCAGGCTCGCAAGATCCGTCAATGGCTCAGGGTTGCCGGGAAAGAATTTCTCGACAAACTTCTTTCCCGAAGAAAGGATCTTCGGGAGGAGTTCCCCTACCTCCAAAATCCGGTCAAGCCGGTTCTCCGCTGACAGCTCATGGCCGTAACCCGCCGAAGCTGGAAAAGCGAAGTTAAATTATAAAATGGCTAAGACAGAAAGCAATGAGTGTGGGTTTTTAAACGAAACTTACTCAGAAGCTGGTCGTCTATAGCCACCGACTCATCGAGGCGTTTGTCAAGACAATCCTGGACATCACGGAGCGCACCCTTGTGCTTCTGCTTCTCTGTTTCCAGGGCTTGTTCGGCTTTGGCGAGGCTCTTCTTGGCCGTCTCTAGCTCCGCCGTCATTGACTGATTAAGCTTATTGTAACGCCCCGACCCCAAAACTATACAGTGAAGCTTTGTGCAGCAGACATAGCTATCCCGTATAGTAGAGAGATCAAGACTTGTGGAACAACTGGCACATTGCAGACTCTACGACACAAAAGCATATAGCAACTCATATAACGAGAAGAGTACAAATATTACACACAAAAGGGATCACCGATCCAACAGTTCATCAAGCGGAAGCGAAGTAGCGTTGTCTAATACAACAAGATGCACTTTATGGCCTCAGAGGCCTACGGATAAACATCGCCAAAGCCAGCTTGTTCTACGGTCCCAAGCTGCCACCTGGGAACCCCAAACTACTCGTCGACGTCCACGAAGAACCCACCTAGCTGCTCGGTGTCGTCCTCCTCTGAAATACAAATATCGAGGCAGCAAAGAGAGACTGAGTACGACGTACTCGCAAGTTTAGTAGGGCGATATAGGCCCAATGCTGACGGAGGCTCTAAGGCTATATATGTATTTCTTTTGCATAAAGCTAAATTTTCATAAACCGAGACATAATTGACACAAGGCATTCGTCTACTCAGAAGATTTTTTGAAAAGGGGATGAGAGAGTAAACTTTTCATATTCGGTTCTCATCGAACCTACTTGTAGCCATAGCCATCTCTCATCTCCACCAAAGGCACTCGCTCGAATCACCCTCGAGGAAATGAACCTTTATCACACGTTGATTATGTAACCTCTAGCTGCCATATCAATTAGGTTAAGATTTTCTATGAGCTAATCCGCCTTTCCCAAGAGTTTGTCCATAACCGCGGACACGGCTTTTCGAAAAGATTTAACCCTGCAGGGGTGTACTAATTTACCCATTGGTACCGTCCGGCTCACCTAATTGGCCCTCTTCCGGGGAAGGCCGGCGGGCGGGCGCGGTTAGACCTTTACCTTGCATGAGGCTTACTCAAGGATCATCAGTGTGCGGAAGGACAGGTTCAGTGCCTATTCGAGCACCCTGCCCCGCGGCCACATCCTAAACACCACCGTCCTCATCGAGCCTTCTTCCACCCACACACTCACACGCAAATGGAAAGCTCAAACTAGAGGACCCTTGACAAGCCCCTCACAAATTATTCGGTCAGTAAGGGGCCCATACCCCCACCGATGGAAGCACGCTCGGTTCTTGGTTCTAGCTAAAAGCACCCGCAGCCTAGCTAGGCGGCAAGGATGAGGCAAAACACCCTCCCCTAGGGCAACTCATCCAAGCCTTTTAGCAATTTAATTAAGCATCACATGTATCCACCATGCCCGAATCATTCCATCAACACCAATATCATGGAATTAAATAACGGACAACTAACCATTCTGCTAAGCAATGCTAAGCATAACTAAGCATGTATACCAACAATTATATCTAGTATCTAGCCAACACATCATGCCTACGGTTCATAGGAAGGGACAACATGTGATGGTTCAGGGGATAACATGCATTCATAGGATAATCTACATCTCGATCAAAAGTGACATTTGAACCGCATGCAATATTATGGTGGATAAAATAAGTTTATAAAACCATGGGGGACTAGATGCCAAGAAGGTTAGGTTATCTCTTGCCTTGCTGCCGGGGCGTGTAGTACGGTTCGTCGGGGTAGGTCGGGGTGACCTCAACTCCGGAATCTATCGATACCCAAAATAATACAAAGAACAAATAAATCACACGAGGACAAGTGCAATGCTCAATCACATGATGACATGTCAATTTCATGCCCGGATTCCATATATAGATTTAATAGCAAAATTAAATGGAGAGCCAAATAATTAGTGCAATTATTTGGTAACAACCCCATATTTATCTTAGTGACCACCTTCTTTATAAATTATTAAATTATTATAGAAATGGTTCAAATATGCATGAACATTACATGGTTAAAAAGGGTTTCGTTCTTCTGATCATTTTGGTACCTTATTTGTAATTTTCAGAGCACCGATGAATAAATAGCGAATTAAATAATTAATTGAATTTTAGATCTTTTCATTAAATTATGAATATCCTCAAATACATATTTGTGATCATGAGGTGATGTTAACATGGTCTGATAGAATTTGGCATGTTGATCACATTGGTATCTTATTCACAATGTTTGATTGATTATTTCTCAAGTTATGAATTTCCCAAAATTGGAATTAAATCTGCAATTTTAATAATTTTAAATAAACAGCAATTTAAAAGATTCATTATTACATGGAAATAGAACTAACAATTAGATGTTGTTTTCCTGAACATTTTGAGATCTTAATTACAATTTTTGGATCAAAATTCATAGAGTTATGGATTTTCTAAATTTCATTTATATTCTGCCATTTTTGTATTTATAAAATAAAGGCAATTAAATAAATTTAATTGATCAGGGCAAGGATACTAATAGGTAGATATTATTTTTCTAAGCATTTTGGTATATTGTTTGCAATTTTCTGACTTGTGGTTCAAAAGATATTGAATTTCAAAGTTTAATTCTAATTCTGTCTATTTATTTAAAACCAGAAAACGGCCCGAACCGTTTTTCACACAGTGGCTGGCTAGCCACAGCCACTGACTGGTGGGCAGCGGCCACGGTGGCAGCCACGTAGGTGCCACGTCGGTGTTGACGCATGACGACGTCATCCGCCGGCCGGAGCGGCTCGGCGACGACGGCGCCGCCGATTTAGGGCTCGCCGGAGCTAGTTGTTGGCACGGTCCTATCCTACGCGTCGAGGGCTACGCGGGGGTGGGTTTGGCTCCACCGGAAACCCACCGGAGCATCGCCGGCGTGAAGCACGGCGGCGGCCCGAAGCGAGAGGTGCCTGTCGGCGGTGATCTACTGTGCAATCGAGAGGGGAGAGAGCACGGGGAGGTAGTCCAGCTCACCCTGAGAACGTTGGAGTGGACGGCGAGGTCGGAGGAGGCCGGAGTCGACGGCGATGGTGCTTGGAGCGCGGCGGCCGTGGTCGGGGAAGAAAACGTGGCGACGGCGATTCGTAGCTCCCCGGCTCGATTCTTGGTACGGGGACGAAGAGGAGGATGCGGCGGAGCTCGTGGTACTCTCCGATCTACACGGGGAGGTGTCTACCGGCGGTGAGCTTCATCGGCAGCGGCGGCCATGTTTCGGTGCCGAGGAAGAGAGGGAAGGGAAAGCAAAAGGGGACAGAGCAGTGGGGGTGGTGCGGCGGTGGTGTGCTGCTTCTCTCCGTCGAGGGCTCCTTTTAAAGCGAGCTGGGGGGCTCGGGAGAGGAGGCACGAGGCGGCGCCCATGCCGATTTGGTCGGGAGCACCGCGGCGTGCTGGAGCGGGCTGTCTGGTCGCCTCCGGTCGAGGAGGGGCACAGATGCGGCGCTGGGGGGTTGCTGCGGGCGCAGGAGGTGCGGGAGGGGCCCGTGCACGGCAGGGCGCGCACGGCGTCGTGGGGGACCTGGGCGGCGCGGCGCGGCGACGCGGGAGACATGGCAGCGTGCCGTGCGGGAGGAGAGAGACGACGCGTAAGAGTACGAAAACCCCCCTGGCAAGTTCTTTCCCATCACCGATAGGTCCCTCACTGGCCTTGTTTTTTTTATTTCTTTTCTCCTTTTCCAAAAATTCCAGTAGCGTTTAGGTAAATATTTCTGGCCCTTAAATATTTTTAAAAATTCTGGAAAAATTCACAGAGCTAACATAATATATTTGGAACCTTCCATAAAATTTGCAGCCCATTTGAAAAACATCTTGTGTGTAAACTATTTGGAATTGCTCACAGACAATTTAGGTCTTTATTTAATTATTTGAATTTGTAATTGCATTAATTCTTGCAACCAACATATTTGAAGTTGTTAGAACTTCCTGGACAAATATGAATTTCAATTTGGATTGTGTTTGTTCAATAATATTCATCAACCTTGGATTAATAATTAAAGCGAAAGTATTATTTCATGTGAAGTAATTTAAATATGGATGCCATGATGCAATCATGAAAAGCAAAAGTGAAAATTTGGCCCATATTTTAGGGTACCAAACTGGGGCTGTTACAATTCTACCCCCCTTACAGGAATCTCGTCCCGAGATTCTAGGCTTGAGTGAAGAAGGTGGGATATTCCTGTCGAAGGCTAGTTTCTCGCTCCCATGTGGCTTCTTCCTCGGAATGGTTGGACCATTGAACTTTTAGGAACTTGATAGTCTTGTTGCGGGTTTTCCTCTCCGCTTCATCCAAGATGCGGATAGGATGATCGCGATAGGTCAAATCCTCCTGAATGTCCAACGTCTCATGATCAACCCCACGGATTGGATCCTTGAAGCAACGACGGAGTTGGGAGACATGGAAAACATCATGCACATCCGGAAAGTTGGAGGGTAGCTCAAGTTGATAGGATAGGTCTCCTCGCTTGGCTAGGACGGTGAAAGGGCCAACATAGCGAGGTGCCAATTTTCCCTTGATTCCGAAGCGATGAACGCCACGGAGAGGAGAGAGTCGAAGATAGGCCTTGTCACCAATTTCATAATGGACCTCTTGATGGTGCTTGTCATAGTAGCTTTTCTGCCGGGATTGAGCAGCCTTGAGATTATCCCGAATGATACGGACTTTTTCCTCGGCCTCATTGATCACATCCGGACCGAAGAGTGGCCTCTCTCCGGTTTCAGACCAATTGAGAGGAGTTCGGCATTTTCTCCCATAAAGGACCTCAAAGGGAGCCATTTGCAAACTGGCTTGGTAGCTATTGTTGTAGGAGAACTCGGTGAGAGGGAGGTACTTTTCCCAACCCTTACCGAAGGATATGACACATGCCCGAAGCATGTCCTCAAGAACTTGGTTCACCCTTTCAGTTTGCCCATCGGTTTGAGGGTGATAGGCGGTGCTGAAGTTGAGGCGGGTTCCGAGAGCCTTTTGGAAGCTTTGCCAAAATTTGGACACAAACAGGCTTCCACGATCAGAAATGATCCTCAAGGGAACCCCGTGCAAGGGAACAATCCGGGCCATATACAGCTCCGCCAATTTAACGGAGTTGATATCCTCTCGAACCAGAAGGAAATGGGTGACCTTGGATAGACGATCAATGACTACCCAAATGGCATTGTTACCCTTTTGTGACCTTGGAAAACCGGTAATGAAATCCATACCAACTTCATCCCATTTCCACTCGGGAATGGCTATGGGGCGAAGGGTACCCGCTGGCCTTTGATGTTCAGCCTTCACCCGGCGACAGACGTCGCATTCAGCAACATACTCGGCGATCTCGCGCTTCATGCAAGACCACCAGAATTGAGGGCGAAGATCTTGGTACATTTTGGTTCTACCCGGATGAATAGAGATGGGTGAGTCATGAGCTTCGGAGAGGATCAACTCTTTCGTGTTCCCACTCTTGGGCACCACTAGACGGTCACCAAAATAGACAACACCATTGTCATTAATAGAGAAACAATGTGCCTTCCCATTAGCTATCTTCTCATTGATCTCGAGGATTTTAGCATCATTTTGCTGGGCGGCCTTGATATTATCCTCGAGAGTGGATTTGATCTCGAGGTTAGCTAGATATCCGGAGGGAACAATCTCCAGATTTAACCGAGCAAATTCCTCGTGGAGAGCCGGTTGTGCCTTTTCAACCATCACGGTGTTGCAATAGGCCTTGCGACTCAAAGCATCGGCCACGACATTGGCCTTGCCGGGTTGATAGTTGAGGGTCACCTCATAGTCTTTGATTAATTCCAACCATCTCCTCTGTCTCAAGTTCAGATCCGGTTGGGTGAAGAGATACTTTAGACTTTGATGATCGAAGTAGATCTCGCAACGGTTGCCCAACAGATAGGGCCTCCATTGCTTTAGAGCATGTACCACGGCGGCAAGCTCTAAATCATGAGTTGGGTAATTTTGCTCATGCGGTTTGAGTTGACGGGAGGCATAGGCTACCACATGGCCTTCTTGCATTAACACACAGCCCAAGCCTTGGAGTGATGCGTCACAGTAGACGACAAAGTCTTTGTCTGTGTCGGGAAGGACAAGCACAGGGGTGGTCGTGAGTTTGACCTTGAGGGTTTGGAAACTCTCTTCAGCTTTGTCGGTCCATACAAACTGCTTATTTTTCTTGAGGAGGTCAGTCAAAGCTTTAGCTATCTTGGAAAAGCCCTCGATGAATCGACGATAATAACCCGCCAACCCAAGGAAGCTACGGATGTCTTTGACGGACTTGGGAGTAGGCCAATCCAGGATCGCCTGAATTTTATCACCGCTACTCCAGCAGCTGACACCACATGACCGAGGAAAATGAGCTCCTTTAGCCAAAACTCACACTTGGAGAAC
This sequence comes from Puccinellia tenuiflora, assembly GCA_012064385.1. Lineage (NCBI taxonomy): Eukaryota > Viridiplantae > Streptophyta > Magnoliopsida > Poales > Poaceae > Puccinellia > Puccinellia tenuiflora. Next base: position 57,255 of record QRDG01002113.1, read on the forward strand.
TTGGCATAGACGCGGTGATCTCTAAGCTTGGTCAAGACAAGTCGAAGATGCTCAGCATGCTCATCTTCAGTTTTGGAGTAGACAAGGATGTCATAGATGTAAATGATGACAAACTTGTCGAGGTGCTCGTGGAAGATGGAGTTCATCAGCCTCATGAATGTAGCCGGAGCATTTGTGAGGCCGAAGGACATGACGGTGTACTCATATAACCCATAACGGGTAGTGAAAGCCGTTTTCGGAATATCCTCCTTTCGGATTTTGATCTAATGGTATCCGGACCTCAGATCCATCTTGGAGAATACCGTCGCACCAGCTAGCTGGTCGAATAGATCTGTTATGCGAGGGATTGGGTACTTGTTCTTGATGGTTACCGCATTCAGAGGGCGGTAATCAACAACCAGTCGAGGGACATTTGAGTCCCTCTTCTTGACAAAGATGACCGGGCAGCCCCAAGGTGAGCTACTCGGCCGGAAGAATTCCTTTTCTAGCAGCTCATCAAGTTGCTTCTTTAGTTCAGTTAGCTCCTCCGTTGGCATGCGGTAGGGCCTTTTGGAAACTGGGGCAGTTCCCGGAACCAAGTCAATGACAAACTCCACACTTCGATCAGGTGGCATGCCAGGCAATTCTTCAGGAAAAACATCCAGGAAATCACACACCACATTCACCTCATGCAGTTCAGGCGTGGCGATACCTTCCATGAAGTAAAGACTGATCTCCGGAGAGAGGGGAATGGCAGCGGATGGAGCTGCGGATGAAGGGGACCAATAACGCACTTCCCCATATCTTGGGTGGATCACTGTGACAGTCTTGGCAGCACAGTCCAGGTTGGCCTGATACTTGACTAACCAGTCCATGCCCAGAATGACATCCAGACCCTCGGACTTCAGGGCTATCAACTGGAACAGAAAAGGTATTGAACCTATGGAAATCTGAACCTCAGAAGTAACCCACTTGGTTTGCCAACGAGACCCTGGTGTTCTAACCACTAGCGGGGAGTCCATATGTTCAAATGGTATTTGGTGGTTGTGTGCATATGATATGGATATTCCGGAATCAAATAATACTGAAGCTGGGTAATCATTGATTCGAAGCGTACCCATGAGAACTCCGGGATCCTCTTCGACTACTTCAGCCGAGACGTGGTTCAGGCGGCCACGGCTGACGGTCATGGCCTTGGCGGCTGGTGTAGAGGGAGCCGGTGCAGGTGCTGCGGTAGCCGGTGCCTTCTGGGGACACTCCCGGGAGTAATGCCCCGGCTCGCCACAGTGGTAGCAAGTGAGCCCCGGCGGTGCAGGAGGCAGCTGAGGGCGGACACCATTTCCAGCTGCACCCAAGGTCGAGGTAGCTGGGCGAGGCGGAGGTGGCCTGAATTCTGAAGGCTTTGGCGCGAAGGGTGCCTTAGGCACAGCGCTGAAGGGCACAAATACCCGGCGCTTCTTGCCCTCAGAAGAAGAGGAGCTCTGGTTGTCGGTGGAAGCTGGCCTCTTGGAAGCCTCCAGCTCCTTCCTACCCTGCTCCATAGTGAGAGCCTGGTTGTAGAGCTCCTGGTAGGACTGGAACTTGAAGGGTAGGAGCTCGTATCGGAGACGAGGTGCGAGCCCCTTGCGGAAGAGGTATTGCTTGTCCTCATCATTCGTCACGTCCCGAGGGGCGTAACGCGAGAGGTGGTTGAACTCTCGCCCATATGCTTGGACTTCCATGTGTCCCTGGGTTAGATCCAGGAACTCCCTCCTCTTGAGCTCCAGGATGGGCTTGGGGATGTACGCCGCACGGAAAGCGGCGTGGAACTCCTCCCAAGTGAAGACATGGCCCGCGGCAACCATTGCCACGTGGCTCTCCCACCAGGAGCCGGCGGCTCCATCCAGCAGGTAGGTGGCGAAGTTGACATGTTCCGCCATCGGAACGTGAAGAGCGGCAAACTTGCGCTCTAAAGCCCGAAGCCAATCATCCGCATCAAGCGGCTCCTTAGCTTCAGAGAATGTGGGAGGTTGGGACCGCAAGAACTGGGTGAGAGTGGTGCAGTCCGTGTTCCTCCTGGCTCCTTGCTGCACCAGCTGCTCGAGCAATTGCTCGTTGCGAAGGTGGTTCTGCTCGATGGCCATCAAAACCTCCGCCATTGAGGGTGGCGGCGGTGCATCAGGATTGCCTTGTTCCCCACGACGGGTAGGAGCCATTCTGAAGAATTGGAACAAGGACATAGTTAGAAACATCTTCGACAGTAAGGATAAATAACTAGAGTCCTTACAGAGATAGATATTGAAGATGACCATAACACAGAAACAGATTGAGGCAACCACGGTGACATCACGTCATCGCGGCAATAGCAACCGGATACAACGGACTCGAGACTTAAGCTGGACGGTAAGAACCCAAACCCCGAGAACCTAAAACTTTGACACCGAGCTTAAAACAAATAGAGATAAGAATCAGAGTAGAGCGAGTTGGATGAGGAGTAAAAAGAATCCTAAGAAGGTTTTCAAAACTCATTTTAGGTTAAAGATAGTTTTCAACTAGACTCGACATCGACCAATAGAAAGGGTTTCCTACAGGCAGTCCTGCTCTGATACCAACTTGTAACGCCCCGACCCCAAAACTATACAGTGAAGCTTTGTGCAACAGACATAGCTATCCCGTATAGTAGAGAGATCAAGACTTGTGGAACAACTGGCACATTGCAGACTCTACGACACAAAAGCATATAGCAACTCATATAACGAGAAGAGTACAAATATTACACACAAAAGGGATCACCGATCCAACAGTTCATCAAGCGGAAGCGAAGTAGCGTTGTCTAATACAACAAGATGCAAATTATGGCCTAAGAGGCCTACGGATAAACATCACCCAAGCCAGCTTGTTCCACGGTCCCAAGCTGCCACCTGGGAACCCCAAACTACTCGTCGACGTCCACGAAGAACCCACCTAGCTGCTCGGTGTCGTCCTCCTCTGAAATACAAATATCGAGGCAGCAAAGAGAGACTGAGTACGACGTACTCGCAAGTTTAGTAGGGCGATATAGGCCCAATGCTTATGGAGGTTCTAAGGCTATATATGTATTTCTTTTGCAAAAAGCTAAATTTTCATAAACCGAGACATAATTGACACAAGGCATTCGTCTACTCAGAAGATTTTTCGAAAAGGGGATGAGAGAGTAAACTTTTCATATTCGGTTCTCATCGAACCTACTTGTATCCATAGCCATCTCTCATCTCCACCAAAGGCACTCCCTCGAATCACCCTCGAGGAAATGACCTTTATCACACGTTGATTACGCAACCTCTAGCTGCCATATCAATTAGGTTAAGATTTTCTATGAGCTAATCCGCCTTTCCCAAGAGTTTATCCATAACCGTGGACACGGCTTTTTGAAAAGATTTAACCCTGCAGGGGTGTACTAATTTACCCATTGGTACCGTCCGGCTCACCTAATTGGCCCTCTTCCGGGGAAGGCCGGCGGGCGGGCGCGGTTAGACCTTTACCTTGCATGAGGCTTACTCAAGGATCATCAGTGTGCGGAAGGACAGGTTCAGTGTCTATTTCAGCACCCTGCCCCGCGACCACATCCTAAACACCACCGTCCTCATCAAGCCTTCTTCCACCCACACACTAACTCACAAATGGAAAACTCAAACTAGAGGACCCTTGACAAGCCCCTCGCAAATTATTCAGTCAGTAAGGGGCCCGTACCCCCACTGATGGAAGCATGCTCGGTTCTTGGTTCTAGCTAAAAGCACTCGCAGCCTAGGCGGCAGGGATGAGGAAAAACACCCTCCCCTAGGGCAACTCATCCAAGCCTTTTAGCAATTTAATTAAGCATCACATGTATCCACCATGCCCGAATCATTCCATCAACACCAATATCATGGAATTAAATAATGGACAACTAACCATTCTACTAAGCAATGCTAAGCATAACTAAGCATGTATACCAACAATTATATCTAGTATCTGGACAACACATCATGCCTACAGTTCATAGGAGGGGACAACATGTGATGGTTCAGGGGATAACATGCATTCATAGGATAATCTACATCTCGATCAAAAGTGACATTTGAACTGCATGCAATATTATGGTGGATAAAATAAGTTTATAAAACCATGGGGGACTAGATGCCAAGAAGGTTAGGTTATCTCTTGCCTTGCTGCCGGGGCGTGTAGTACGGTTCGTCGGGGTAGGTCGGGGTGACCTCAACTCCGGAATATATCGATACCCAAAATAATACAAAGAACAAATAAATCACACGAGGACAAGTGCAATGCTCAATCACATGATGACATGTCAATTTCATGCCCGGATTCCATATATAGATTTAATAGCAAAATTAAATGGAGAGCCAAATAATTAGTGCAATTATTTGGCAACAACCCCATATTTATCTTAGTGACCACCTTCTTTATTTATTATTAAATTATTATAGAAATGGTTCAAATATGCATGAACATGACATGGTTAAAAAGGGTTTCGTTCTTCTGATCATTTTGGTACCTTATTTGTAATTTTCAGAGCACCGATGAATAAATAGCGAATTAAATAATTAATTGAATTTTAGATCTTTTCATTAAATTATGAATATCCTCAAATACATATTTGTGATCATGAGGTGATGTTAACATGGTCTGATAGCATTTGGCATGTTGATCACATTGGTATCTTATTCACACTGTTTGACTGATTATTTCTCAAGTTATGAATTTCCCAACATTGGAATTAAATCTGCCATTTTAATAATTTTAAATAAACAGCAATTTAAAAGATTCATTATTACATGGAAATAGAACTAACAATTAGATGTTGTTTTCCTGAACATTTTGAGATCTTAATTACAAATTTTGGATCAAAATTCATAGAGTTATGGATTTTCTAAATTTCATTTATATTCTGCCATTTTGTATTTATAAAATTAAGGCAATTTAATAAATTTAATTGATCAGGGCAAGGATACTAATAGGTAGATATTATTTTTTGAGCATTTTGGTATATTGTTTGCCATTTTCTGACTTGTGGTTCAAAAGATATTGAATTTCAAAGTTTAATTCCAATTCTGCCTATTTATTTAAAACCAGAAAAACGGCCGAACCGTCTTTCACCCAGTGGCTGGCTAGGCCACAGCCACTGACTGGTGGGCAGTGGCCACGGTGCAGCCACGTAGGTGCCACGTCGTGTTGACGCATGACGACGTCATCCACCGACCGGAGCGGCTCGGCGACGACGGTGCCACCGATTTAGGGCTCGCCGGAGCTAGTTCTTGGCACGCACCTATTCTACGCGTCGAGGCTACGCATGGGTGGGTTTGGCTTCACCGGAAACCCACCGGAGCATCGCCGGCGTGAAGCACGGCGGCGGCCTGAAGCAAGAGGTGCATGTCAGCGGTGATCTACTGCGCAAACGAGAGGGGAGAGAGCACGGGGAGGTCGTCCAGCTCACCCTGAGAACGTTGGAGTGGACGGCGAGGTCGGAGGAGGCCGGAGTCGACGGCGATGGTGCTCGGAGCGCGGCGGCCGTGGTCGGGGAAGAAAACGTGGCGACGGCGATTCGTAGCTCCCCGGCTCGATTCTTGGTACGGGGACGAAGAGGAGGATGCGGCAGAGCTCGTGGTACTCTCCGATCTACACGGGGAGGTGTCTACCGGCGGTGAGCTTCATCGGCAGCGGCGCGCCATGTTTCGGTGCCGAGGAAGAGAGGGAAGGGAAAGCAAAAGGGGACAGAGCAGTGGGGGTGGTGCGGCGGTGGTGTGCTGCTTCTCTCCGTCGAGGGCTCCTTTTAAAGCGAGCTGGGGGGCTCGGGAGAGGAGGCACGAGGCGGCGGCCATGCAGATTTGGTCGGGAGCACCGCGGCGTGCTGGAGCGGGCTGTCTGGTCGCCTCCGGTCGAGGAGGGGCACAGATGCGGCGCTGGGGGGTTGCTGCGGGGCAGGAGGTGCGGGAGGGGCCCGTGCACGGCAGGGCGCGCACGGCGTCGTGGGGGACCTGGGCGGCGCGGCGCGGCGACGCGGGAGACATGGCAGCGTGCCGTGCGGGAGGAGAGAGACGACGCGTAAGAGTACGAAAACCCCCTGGCAAGTTCTTTCCCATCACCGATAGGTCCCTCACTGGCCTTGTTTTTTTTATTTCTTTTCTCCTTTTCCAAAAATTCCAGTAGCGTTTAGGTAAATATTTCTGGCCCTTAAATATTTTTAAAAATTCTGGAAAAATTCACAGAGCTAACATAATATATTTGGAACCTTCCATAAAATTTGCAGCCCATTTGAAAAACATTTGTGTGTAAACTATTTTGGAATTGCTCACAGACAATTTAGGTCTTTATTTAATTATTTGAATTTGCAATTGCATTAATTCTTGCAACCAACATATTTGAAGTTGTTAGAACTTCCTGGACAAATATGAATTTCAATTTGGATTGTGTTTGTTCAATAATATTCATCAACCTTGGATTAATAATTAAAGCCAAAGTATTATTTCATGTGAAGTAATTTAAATATGGATGCCATGATGCAATCATGAAAAGCAAAAGTGAAAATTTGGCCCATATTTTAGGGTACCAAACTGGGGCTGTTACAATTCTACCCCCCTTACAGGAATCTCGTCCCGAGATTCTAGGCTTGAGTGAAGAAGGTGGGGTATTCCTGACGAAGGCTAGTTTCTCGCTCCCATGTGGCTTCTTCCTCGGAATGGTTGGACCATTGAACTTTTAGGAACTTGATAGTCTTGTTGCGGGTTTTCCTCTCCGCTTCATCCAAGATGCGGATAGGATGCTCGCGATAGGTCAAATCCTCCTGAATGTCCAACGTCTCATGATCAACCCCACGGATTGGATCCTTGAAGCAACGACGGAGTTGGGAGACATGGAAACATCATGCACATCCGGAAGTTGGAGGGTAGCTCAAGTTGATAGGAGAGGTCTCCTCGCTTGGCTAGGACGGTGAAAGGGCCAACATAGCGAGGTGCCAATTTGCCCTTGATTCCGAAGCGATGAACGCCACGGAGAGGAGAGTCGAAGATAGGCCGTCACCATTTCATAATGGACCTCTTGATGGTGCTTGTCATAGTAGCTTTTCTGCCGGATTGGCAGCCTTGAGATTATCCCGAATGATACGGACTTTTTCCTCGGCCTCATTGATCACATCCGGACCGAAGAGTGGCCTCTCTCCGGTTTCAGACCAATTGAGAGGAGTTCGGCATTTTCTCCCATAAAGGACCTCAAAGGGAGCCATTTGCAAACTGGCTTGGTAGCTATTGTTGTAGGAGAACTCGGTGAGAGGGAGGTACTTTTCCCAACCCTTACCGAAGGATATGACACATGCCCGAAGCATGTCCTCAAGAACTTGGTTCACCCTTTCAGTTTGCCCATCGGTTTGAGGGTGATAGGCGGTGCTGAAGTTGAGGCGGGTTCCGAGAGCCTTTTGGAAGCTTTGCCAAAATTTGGACACAAACAGGCTTCCACGATCAGAAATGATCCTCAAGGGAACCCCGTGCAAGGGAACAATCCGGGCCATATACAGCTCCGCCAATTTAACGAAGTAGATATCCTCGCGAACCAGAAGGAAATGGGTGACTTTGGATAGACGATCAATGACTACCCAAATGGCATTGTTACCCTTTCGTGACCTTGGAAAACCGGTAATGAAATCCATACCAAATTCATCCCATTTCCACTCGGGAATGGCTATGGGGCGAAGGGTACCCGCTGGCCTTTGATGTTCAGCCTTCACCCGACGACAGACGTCGCATTCAGCAACATACGGCGATCTCGCGCTTCATGCAAGACCACCAGAATTGAGGGCGAAGATCTTGGTACATTTGGTGCTACCCGGATGAATAGAATGGGTGAGTCATGAGCTTCGAAGAGGATCAACTCTTTATGTTCCCACTCTTGGGCACCACTAGACGGTCACCAAAATAGACAACACCATTGTCATTAACAGAGAAATAATGTGCCTTCCCATTAGCTATCTCTCTTTGATCTCGAGGATTTCAGCATCATTTTGCTGGGCGGCCTTGATATCATCCTCGAGAGTAGATTTGATCTCGAGGTTAGCTAGATATCCGGAGGGAACAATCTCCAGATTTAACCGAGCAAATTCCTCGTGGAGAGCCGGTTGTGCCTTTTCAACCATCACGGTGTTGCAATAGGCCTGCGACTCAAAGCATCGGCCACGACATTAGCCTTGCCGGGTTGATAGTTGAGGGTCCACCTCATAGTCTTTGATTAATTCCAACCATCTCCTGTCTCAAGTTCAGATCCGGTGGGTGAAGAGATACTTTAGACTTTGATGATCGAAGTAGATCTCGCAACGGTTGCCCAACAGATAGGGCCTCCATTGCTTTAGAGCATGTACCACGGCGGCAAGCTCTAAATCATGAGTTGGGTAATTTTGCTCATGCGGTTTGAGTTGACGGGAGGCATAGGCTACCACATGGCCTTCTTGCATTAACACACAGCCCAAGCCTTGGAGTGATGCGTCACAGTAGACAACGAAGTCTTGTCTATGTCGGGAAGACGAGACAGGGGTGGTCGTGAGCTTGACCTTGAGGGTTTGGAAACTCTCTTCGGCTTTGTCGGTCCATACAAACTGCTTATTTTTCTTGAGGAGGTCAGTCAAAGCTTTGGCTATCTTGGAAAAGCCCTTGATGAATCGACGATAATAACCCGCCAACCCAAGGAAGCTACGGATGTCTTTGACGGACTTGGGAGTAGACCAATCCAGGATCGCCTGAATTTTGTCTGGTATCACCGCTACTCCGGCAGCTGACACCACATGACCGAGGAATGAGCTCCTTTAGCCAAAACTCACACTTGGAGAACTTGGCATAGACGCGGTGATCTCTAAGCTTGGTCAAGACAAGTCGAAGATGCTCAGCATGCTCCTTCAGTTTTGGAGTAGACAAGGATGTCATAGATGTAAATGATGACAAACTTGTCGAGGTGCTCGTGGAAGATGGAGTTCATCAGCCTCATGAATGTAGCCGGAGCATTTGTGAGGCCGAAGGACATGACGGTGTACTCATATAACCCATAACGGGTAGTGAAAGCCGTTTTCGGAATATCCTCCTTTCGGATTTTGATCTAATGGTATCCGGACCTCAGATCCATCTTGGAGAATACCGTCGCACCAGCTAGCTGGTCGAATAGATCTGTTATGCGAGGGATTGGGTACTTGTTCTTGATGGTTACCGCATTCAGAGGGCGGTAATCAACAACCAGTCGAGGGACATTTGAGTCCCTCTTCTTGACAAAGATGACCGGGCAGCCCCAAGGTGAGCTACTCGGCCGGAAGAATTCCTTTTCTAGCAGCTCATCAAGTTGCTTCTTTAGTTCAGTTAGCTCCTCCGTTGGCATGCGGTAGGGCCTTTTGGAAACTGGGGCAGTTCCCGGAACCAAGTCAATGACAAACTCCACACTTCGATCAGGTGGCATGCCGGCAATTCTTCAGGAAAAACATCCAGGAAATCACACACCACATTCACCTCATGCAGTTCAGGCGTGGCGATACCTTCCATGAAGTAAAGACTGATCTCCGGAGAGAGGGGAATGGCAGCGGATGGAGCTGCGGATGAAGGGAACCAATAACGCACTTCCCCATAGCTTGGGTGGATCACTGTAACAGTCTTGGCAGCACAGTCCAGGTTGGCCTGGTACTTGACTAACCAGTCCATGCCCAGAATAACATCCAGACCCTCGGACTTCAGGGCTATCAACTGGAACGGAAAAGGTATTGAACCTATGGAAATCGAACCTCAGAAGTAACCCACTTGGTTTGCCAACGAGACCCTGGTGTTCTAACCACTAGCGGGGAGTCGATATTTTCAAATGGTATTTGGTGGTTGTGTGCATATGATATGGATATGAATGAATGCGATGCTCTGAATCAAATAATACTGAAGCTGGGTAATCATTGATTTGAAGCGTACCCATGAGAACTCCGGGATCCTCTTCAACTCCTTCAGCCGAGACGTGGTTCAGGCGGCCACGGCTGACGGTCATGGCCTTGGCGGCTGGTGTAGAGGGAGCCGGTGCAGGTGCTGCGGTAGCCGGTGCCTTCTGGGGACACTCCCGGGAGTAATGCCCCGGCTCGCCACAGTGGTAGCAAGTGAGCCCCGGCGGTGCAGGAGGCAGCTGAGGGCGGACACCATTTCCAGCTGCACCCAAGGTCGAGGTAGCTGGGCGAGGCGGAGGTGGCCTGAATTCTGAAGGCTTTGGCGCGAAGGGTGCCTTAGGCACAGCGCTGAAGGGCACAAATACCCGGCGCTTCTTGCCCTCAGAAGAAGAGGAGCTCTGGTTGTCGGTGGAAGCTGGCCTCTTGGAAGCCTCCAGCTCCTTCCTACCCTGCTCCATAGTGAGAGCCTGGTTGTAGAGCTCCTGGTAGGACTGGAACTTGAAGGGTAGGAGCTCGTATCGGAGATGAGGTGCGAGCCCCTTGCGGAAGAGGTATTGCTTGTCCTCATCATTCGTCACGTCCCGAGGGGCGTAACGCGAGAGGTGGTTGAACTCTCGCCCTATGCTTGGACTTCCATGTGTCCCTGGGTTAGATCCAGGAACTCCCTCCTCTTGAGCTCCAGGATGGGCTTGGGGATGTACGCCGCACGGAAAGCGGCGTGGAACTCCTCCCAAGTGAAGACATGGCCCGCGGCAACCATTGCCACGTGGCTCTCCCACCAGGAGACGGCGGCTCCATCCAGCAGGTAGGTGGCGAAGTTGACATGTTCCGCCATCGGAACGTGAAGAGCGGCAAACTTGCGCTCTAAAGCCCGAAGGCAATCATCCGCATCAAGCGGCTCCTTAGCTTCAGAGAATGTGGGAGTTTGGGACCGCAAGAATTGGGTGAGAGTGGTGCAGTCCGTGTTCCTCCTGGCTCCTTGCTGCACCAGCTGCTCGAGCAATTGCTCGTTGCGAAGGCGGTTCTGCTCGATGGCCATCAAAACCTCCGCCATTGAGGGTGGCGGCGGTGCATCAGGATTGCCTTGTTCCCCACGACGGGTAGGAGCCATTCTAAAGAATTGGAACAAGGACATAGTTAGAAACATCTTCGACAGTAAGGATAAATAACTAGAGTCCTTACAGAGATAGATATTGAAGATGACCATAACACAGAAACAGATTGAGGCAACCACGGTGACATCACGTCATCGCGGCAATAGCAACCGGATACAACGGACTCGAGACTTAAGCTGGACGGTAAGAACCCAAACCCCGAGAACCTAAAACTTGACACCGAGCTTAAAACAAATAGAGATAAGAATCAGAGTAGAGCGAGTTGGATGAGGAGTAAAAAGAATCCTAAGAAGATTTTCAAAACTCATTTTTAGGTTAAGATAGTTTTCAACTAGACTCGACATCGACCAATAGAAAGGGTTCCTACAGGCAGTCCTGCTCTGATACCAACTTGTAACGCCCCCGACCCCAAAACTATACAGTGAAGCTTTGTGCAGCAGACATAGCTATCCCGTATAGTAGAGAGATCAAGACTTGTGGAACAACTGGCACATTGCAGACTCTACGACACAAAAGCATATAGCAACTCATATAACGAGAAGAGTACAAATATTACACGCAAAAGGGATCACCGATCCAACAGTTCATCAAGCGGAAGCGAAGTAGCGGTGTCTAATACAACAAGATGCACTTTATGGCCTAAGAGGCCTACGGATAAACATCGCCCAAGCCAGCTTGTTCCACGGTCCCAAGCTGCCACCTGGGAACCCCAAACTACTCGTCGACGTCCACGAAGAACCCACCTAGCTGCTCGGTGTCGTCCTCCTCTGAAATACAATATCGAGGCAGCAAAGAGAGACTGAGTACGACGTACTCGCAGGTTTAGTAGGGCGATATAGGCCCAATGCTTATGGAGGTTCTAAGGCTATATATGTATTTCTTTTGCAAAAAGCTAAATTTTCATAAACCGAGACATAATTGACACAAGGCATTCGTCTACTCAGAAGATTTTTCGAAAAGGGGATGAGAGAGTAAACTTTTCATATTCGGTTCTCATCGAACCTACTTGTATCCATAGCCATCTCTCATCTCCACCAAAGGCACTCCCTCGAATCACCCTCGAGGAAATGAACCTTATCACACGTTGATTACGCAACCTCTAGCTGCCATATCAATTAGGTTAAGATTTTCTATGAGCTAATCCGCCTTTCCCAAGAGTTTATCCATAACCGTGGACACGGCTTTTTGAAAAGATTTAACCCTGCAGGGGTGTACTAATTACCCATTGGTACCGTCCGGCTCACCTAATTGGCCCTCTTCCGGGGAAGGCCGGCGGGCGGGCGCGGTTAGACCTTTACCCTTGCATGAGGCTTACTCAAGGATCATCAGTGTGCGGAAGGACAGGTTCAGTGCCTATTCCAGCACCCTGCCCCGCGACCACATCCTAAACACCACCGTCCTCATCAAGCCTTCTCCACCACACACTAACTCACAAATGGAAAACTCAAACTAGAGGACCCTTGACAAGCCCCTCGCAAATTATTCAGTCAGTAAGGGGCCCGTACCCCCACTGATGGAAGCATGCTCGGTTCTTGGTTCTAGCTAAAAGCACTCGCAGCCTAGGCGGCAGGGATGAGGAAAAACACCTCCCCTAGGGCAACTCATCCAAGCCTTTTAGCAATTTAATTAAGCATCACATGTATCCACCATGCCCGAATCATTCCATCAACACCAATATCATGGAATTAAATAATGGACAACTAACCATTCTACTAAGCAATGCTAAGCATAACTAAGCATGTATACCAACAATTATATCTAGTATCTGGACAACACATCATGCCTACAGTTCATAGGAGGGGACAACATGTGATGGTTCAGGGATAACATGCATTCATAGGATAATCTACATCTCGATCAAAAGTGACATTTGAACTGCATGCAATATTATGGTGGATAAAATAAGTTTATAAAACCATGGGGGACTAGATGCCAAGAAGGTTAGGTTATCTCTTGCCTTGCTGCCGGGGCGTGTAGTACGGTTCGTCGGGGTAGGTCGGGGTGACCTCAACTCCGGAATATATCGATACCCAAAATAATACAAAGAACAAATAAATCACACGAGGACAAGTGCAATGCTCAATCACATGATGACATGTCAATTTCATGCCCGGATTCCATATATAGATTTAATAGCAAAATTAAATGGAGAGCCAAATAATTAGTGCAATTATTTGGCAACAACCCCATATTTATCTTAGTGACCACCTTCTTTATTTATTATTAAATTATTATAGAAATGGTTCAAATATGCATGAACATGACATGGTTAAAAAGGGTTTCGTTCTTCTGATCATTTTGGTACCTTATTTGTAATTTTCAGAGCACCGATGAATAAATAGCGAATTAAATAATTAATTGAATTTTAGATCTTTTCATTAAATTATGAATATCCTCAAATACATATTTGTGATCATGAGGTGATGTTAACATGGTCTGATAGCATTTGGCATGTTGATCACATTGGTATCTTATTCACACTGTTTGACTGATTATTTCTCAAGTTATGAATTTCCCAACATTGGAATTAAATCTGCCATTTTAATAATTTTAAATAAACAGCAATTTAAAAGATTCATTATTACATGGAAATAGAACTAACAATTAGATGTTGTTTTCCTGAACATTTGAGATCTTAATTACAAATTTTGGATCAAAATTCATAGAGTTATGGATTTTCTAAATTTCATTTATATTCTGCCATTTTTGTATTTATAAAATTAAGGCAATTTAATAAATTTAATTGATCAGGGCAAGGATACTAATAGGTAGATATTATTTTTTGAGCATTTTGGTATATTGTTTGCAATTTTCTGACTTGTGGTTCAAAAGATATTGAATTTCAAAGTTTAATTCCAATTCTGCCTATTTATTTAAAACCAGAAAAACGGCCCGAACCGTCTTTCACCCAGTGGCTGGCTAGCCACAGCCACTGACTGGTGGGCAGTGGCCACGGTGGCAGCCACGTAGGTGCCACGTCGGTGTTGACGCATGACGACGTCATCCACCGACCGGAGCGGCTCGGCGACGACGGTGCCACCGATTTAGGGCTCGCCGGAGCTAGTTCTTGGCACGCACCTATTCTACGCGTCGAGGGCTACGCATGGGTGGGTTTGGCTTCACCGGAAACCCACCGGAGCATCGCCGGCGTGAAGCACGGCGGCGGCCTGAAGCAAGAGGTGCATGTCAGCGGTGATCTACTGCGCAAACGAGAGGGGAGAGAGCACGGGGAGGTCGTCCAGCTCACCCTGAGAACGTTGGAGTGGACGGCGAGGTCGGAGGAGGCCGGAGTCGACGGCGATGGTGCTCGGAGCGCGGCGGCCGTGGTCGGGGAAGAAAACGTGGCGACGGCGATTCACAGCTCCCTAGCTCGATTCTTGGTACGGGGACGAAGAGGAGGATGCGGTGGAGCTCGTGGTACTCTCCGATCTACACGGGGAGGTGTCTACCGGCGGTGAGCTTCATCGGCAGCAGCGGCCATGTTTCGGTGCCGAGGAAGAGAGGGAAGGGAAAGCAAAAGGGGACAGAGCAGTGGGGGTGGTGCGACGGTGGTGTGCTGCTTCTCTCCGTCGAGGGCTCCTTTTAAAGCGAGCTGGGGGGGCTCGGGAGAGGAGGCACGAGGCGGCGGCCATGCAGATTCGGTCGGGAGCACTGCGGCGTGCTGGAGCGGGCTGTCTGGTCGCCTCCGGTCGAGGAGGGGCACAGATGCGGCGCTGGGGGGTTGCTGCGGGTGCAGGAGGTGCGGGAGGGGCCCGTGCACGGCAGGGCGCGCACGGCGTCGTGGGGGACCTGGGCGGCGCGGCGCAGCGACGCGGGAGACATGGCGGCGTGCCATGCGGGAGGAGAGAGACGACGCGTAAGAGTACGAAAACCCCCTGGCAAGTTCTTTCCCCATCACCGATAGGTCCCTCACTGGCCTTGTTTTTTTTATTTCTTTTCTCCTTTTCCAAAAATTCCAGTAGCGTTTAGGTAAATATTTCTGGCCCTTAAATATTTTTAAAAATTCTGGAAAAATTCACAGAGCTAACATAATATATTTGGAACCTTCCATAAAATTTGCAGCCCATTTGAAAAACATTTTGTGTGTAAACTATTTTGGAATTGCTCACAGATAATTTAGGTCTTTATTTAATTATTTGAATTTGCAATTGCATTAATTCTTGCAACCAACATATTTGAAGTTGTTAGAACTTCCTGGACAAATATGAATTTCAATTTGGATTGTGTTTGTTCAATAATATTCATCAACCTTGGATTAATAATTAAAGCCAAAGTATTATTTCATGTGAAGTAATTTAAATATGGATGCCATGATGCAATCATGAAAAGCAAAAGTGAAAATTTGGCCCATATTTTAGGGTACCAAACTGGGGCTGTTACAATTCTACCCCCCTTACAGGAATCTCGTCCCGAGATTCTAGGCTTGAGTGAAGAAGGTGGGATATTCCTGTCGAAGGCTAGTTTCTCGCTCCCATGTGGCTTCTTCCTCGGAATGGTTGGACCATTGAACTTTTAGGAACTTGATAGTCTTGTTGCGGGTTTTCCTCTCCGCTTCATCAAAGATGCGGATAGGATGCTCGCGATAGGTCAAATCCTCCTGAATGTCCAACGTCTCATGATCAACCCCACGGATTGGATCCTTGAAGCAACGACGGAATTGGGAGACATGGAAAACATCATGCACATCCGGAAAGTTGGAGGGTAGCTCAAGTTGATAGGATAGGTCTCCTCGCTTGGCTAGGACGGTGAAAGGGCCAACATAGCGAGGTGCCAATTTGCCCTTGATCCCGAAGCGACGAACGCCACGGAGAGGAGAGACTCGAAGATAGGCCTTGTCACCAATTTCATAATGGACCTCTTGATGGTGCTTGTCATAGTAGCTTTTCTGCCGGGATTGAGCAGCCTTGAGATTATCCCGAATGATACGGACTTTTTCCTCGGCCTCATTGATCACATCCGGACCGAAGAGTGGCCTCTCTCCGGTTTCAGACCAATTGAGAGGAGTTCGGCATTTTCTCCCATAAAGGACCTCAAAGGGAGCCATTTGCAAACTGGCTTGGTAGCTATTGTTGTAGGAGAACTCGGCGAGAGGGAGGTACTTTTCCCAACCCTTACCGAAGGATATGACACATGCCCGAAGCATGTCCTCAAGAACTTGGTTCACCCTTTCAGTTTGACCATCGGTTTGAGGGTGATAGGCGGTGCTGAAGTTGAGGCGGGTTCCGAGAGCATTTTGGAAGCTTTGCCAAAATTTGGACACAAACAGGCTTCCACGATCAGAAATGATCCTCAAGGGAACCCGTGCAAGGGAACAATCCGGGCCATATACAGCTCCGCCAATTTAACGGAGTTGATATCCTCTCGAACCGGAAGGAAATGGGCGACTTTGGATAGACGATCAATGACTACCCAAATGGCATTGTTACCCTTTCGTGACCTTGGAAAACCGGTAATGAAATCCATACCAAATTCATCCCATTTCCACTCGGGAATGGCTATGGGGCGAAGGGTACCCGCTGGCCTTTGATGTTCAGCCTTCACCCGACGACAGACGTCGCATTCACAACATACTCGGCGATCTCGCGCTTCATGCAAGACCACCAGAATTGAGGGCGAAGATCTTGGTACATTTTGGTTCTACCCGGATGAATAGAGATGGGTGAGTCATGAGCTTCGGAGAGGATCAACTCTTTCGTGTTCCCACTCTTGGGCACCACTAGACGGTCACCAAAATAGACAACACCATTGTCATTAATAGAGAAACAATGTGCCTTCCCATTAGCTATCTTCTCTTTGATCTCGAGGATTTCAGCATCATTTTGCTGGGCGGCCTTGATATCATCCTCGAGAGTGGATTTGATCTCGAGGTTAGCTAGATATCCGGAGGGAACAATCTCCAGATTTAACCGAGCAAATTCCTCGTGGAGAGCCGGTTGTGCCTTTTCAACCATCACGGTGTTGCAATAGGCCTTGCGACTCAAAGCATCGGCCACGACATTGGCCTTGCCGGGTTGATAATTGAGGGTCACATCATAGTCTTTGATTAGTTCCAACCATCTTCTCTGTCTCAAGTTCAGATCCGGTTGGGTGAAGAGAGAATTCAGACTTTGATGATCGGAGTAGATCTCGCAACGGTTGCCCAACAGATAGGGCCTCCATTGCTTTAGAGCATGTACCATGGCGGCAAGCTCTAAATCATGAGTTGGGTAATTTTGCTCATGCGGTTTGAGTTGACGGGAGGCATAGGCTACCACATGGCCTTCTTGCATTAACACACAGCCCAAGCCTTGGAGTGATGCGTCACAGTAGACAACGAAGTCTTTGTCTGTGTCGGGAAGGACAAGCACAGGGGTGGTCGTGAGCTTGACCTTGAGGGTTTGGAAACTCTCTTCAGCTTTGTCGGTCCATACAAACTGCTTATTTTTCTTGAGGAGGTCAGTCAAAGCTTTGGCTATCTTGGAAAAGCCCTCGATGAATCGACGATAATAACCCGCCAACCCAAGGAAGCTACGGATGTCTTTGACGGACTTGGGAGTAGGCCAATCCAGGATCGCCTGAATTTTATCACCGCTACTCCAGCAGCTGACACCACATGACCTAGGAAAATGATCTCCTTTAGCCAAAACTCACACTTGGAGAACTTGGCGTAGAGGCGGTGATCTCTAAGCTTGGTCAAGACAAGTCGAAGATGCTCAGCATGCTCGTCTTCGGTTTTGGAGTAGACAAGGATGTCATAGATGTAAATGATGACAAACTTGTCGAGGTGCTCGTGGAAGATGGAGTTCATCAGCCTCATGAATGTAGCCAGAGCATTTGTGAGGCCGAAGGACATGACGGTGTACTCATATAACCCATAACGGGTAGTGAAAGCCGTTTTCGGAATATCCTCCTTTCGGATTTTGATCTAATGGTATCCGGACCTCAGATCCATCTTGGAGAATACCGTCGCACCAGCTAGCTGGTCGAATAGATCTGTTATGCGAGGGATTGGGTACTTGTTCTTGATGGTTACCGCATTCAGAGGGCGGTAATCAACAACCAGTCGAGGGACATTTGAGTCCCTCTTCTTGACAAAGATGACCGGGCAGCCCCAAGGTGAGCTACTCGGCCGGAAGAATTCCTTTCTAGCAGCTCATCAAGTTGCTTCTTTAGTTCAGTTAGCTCCTCCGTTGGCATGCGGTAGGGCCTTTTGGAAACTGGGGCGGTTCCCGGAACCAAGTCAATGACAAACTCCACACTTCGATCAGGTGGCATGCCAGGCAATTCTTCGGGAAAAACATCCGGGAAATCACACACCACATTCACCTCATGCAGTTCAGGCGTGGCGATACCTTCCATGAAGTAAAGACTGATCTCCGGAGAGAGGGGAATGGCAGCGGATGGAGCTGCGGATGAAGGGAACCAATAACGCACTTCCCCATAGCTTGGGTGGATCACTGTAACAGTCTTGGCAGCACAGTCCAGGTTGGCCTGGTACTTGACTAACCAATCCATGCCCAGAATAACATCCAGACCCTCGGACTTCAGGACTATCAACTGGAACGGAAAAGGTATTGAACCTATGGAAATTTGAACCTCAGAAGTAACCCACTTGGTTTGCCAACGAGACCCTGGTGTTCTAACCACTAGCGGGGAGTCCATATTTTCAAATGGTATTCGGTGGTTGTGTGCATATGATATGGATATGAATGAATGCGATGCTCCAGAATCAAATAATACTGAAGCTGGGTAATCATTGATTTGAAGCGTACCCATGAGAACTCCGAGATACTCTTCAACTCCTTCAGCCGAGACATGGTTCAGGCGGCCACGGCTGACGGTCATGGCCTTGGCGGCTGGTGTAGAGGGAGCCGGTGCAGGTGCTGCGGTAGCCGGTGCCTTCTGGGGACACTCCCGGGAGTAATGCCCCGGCTCGCCACAGTGGTAGCAAGTGAGCCCCGACGGTGCAGGAGGCAGCTGAGGGCGGACACCATTTCCAGCTGCACCCAAGGTCGAGGTAGCTGGGCGAGGCGGAGGTGGCTTGAACCCTGAAGGCTTTGGCGCGAAGGGTGCCTTAGGCACAGCGCTGAAGGGCACAAATACCCAGCGCTTCTTGCCCTCAGAAGAAGAGGAGCTCTGGTTGTCGGTGGA
Organism: Puccinellia tenuiflora; assembly: GCA_012064385.1. NCBI lineage: Eukaryota > Viridiplantae > Streptophyta > Magnoliopsida > Poales > Poaceae > Puccinellia > Puccinellia tenuiflora. The sequence continues at coordinate 76,377 of QRDG01002113.1, forward strand.
AGCTGGCCTCTTGGAAGCCTCCAGCTCCTTCCTACCCTGCTCCATAGTGAGAGCCTGGTTGTAGAGCTCCTGGTAGGACTGGAACTTGAAGGGTAGGAGCTCGTATCGGAGACGAGGAGCGAGCCCCTTGCGGAAGAGGTACTGCTTGTCCTCATCATTCGTCACGTCCCGAGGGGCGTAACGCGAGAGGTGGTTGAACTCTCGCCCATATGCTTGGACATCCATGCGTCCCTGGGTTAGATCCAGGAACTCCCTCCTCTTGAGCTCCAGGATGGGCTTGGGGATGTACGCCGCACAGAAAGCGGCGTGGAACTCCTCCCAAGTGAAGACATGGCCCGCGGCAACCATTGCCACGTGGCTCTCCCACCAGGAGCCGGCGGCTCCATCCAGCAGGTAGGTGGCGAAGTTGACATGTTCCGCCACCGGAACGTGAAGAGCGGCAAACTTGCGCTCTAAAGCCCGAAGCCAATCATCCGCATCAAGCGGCTCCTTAGCTTCAGAGAATGTGGGAGGTTGGGACCGCAAGAACTCGGTGAGAGTGGTGCAGTCCGTGTTCCTCCTGGCTCCTTGCTGCACCAGCTGCTCGAGCAATTGCTCGTTGCGAAGGCGGTTCTGCTCGATGGCCATCAAAACCTCCGCCATTGAGGGTGGCGGCGGTGCATCAGGATTGCCTTGTTCCCCACGACGGGTAGGAGCCATTCTGAAGAATTGGAACAAGGACATAGTTAGAAACATCTTCGACAGTAAGGATAAATAACTAGAGTCCTTACAGAGATAGATATTGAAGATGACCATAACACAGAAACAGATTGAGGCAACCACGGTGACATCACGTCATCGCGGCGATAGCAACCGGATACAATGGACTCGAGACTTAAGATGGACGGTAAGAACCCAAACCTCGAGAACCTAAAACTTTGACACCAAGCTTAAAACAAATAGAGATAAGAATCAGAGTAGAGCGAGTTGGATGAGGAGTAAAAGAATCCTAAGAAGGTTTTCACAACTCATTTTTAGGTTAAAAATAGTTTTCAACTAGACTCGAAATCGACCAATAGAAAGGGTTTCCTACAGGCAGTCCTGCTCTGATACCAACTTGTAACGCCCCGACCCCAAGACTATACAGTGAAGCTTTGTGCAGTAGACATAGCTATCCCGTATAGTAGAGAGATCAAGACTTGTGGAACAACTGGCACATTGCAGACTCTACGACACAAAGCATATAGCAACTCATATAACGAGAAGAGTACAAATATTACACGCAAAAGGGATCACCGATCCAACAGTTCATCAAGCGGAAGCGAAGTAGCGTTGTCTAATACAACAAGATGCACTTTATGGCCTAAGAGGCCTACGGATAAAACATCGCCCAAGCAGCTTGTTCCACGGTCCCAAGCTGCCACCTGGGAACCCCAAACTACTCGTCGACGTCCACGAAGAACCCACCTAGCTGCTCGGTGTCGTCCTCCTCTGAAATACAAATATCGAGGCAGCAAAGAGAGACTGAGTACGACGTACTCGCAAGTTTAGTAGGGCGATATAGGCCCAATGCTGACGGAGGCTCTAAGGCTATATATGTATTTCTTTTGCATAAAGCTAAATTTTCATAAACCGAGACATAATTGACACAAGGCATTCGTCTACTCAGAAGATTTTTCGAAAAGGGGATGAGAGAGTAAACTTTTCATATTCGGTTCTCATCGAACCTACTTGTATCCATAGCCATCACTCATCTCCACCAAAGGCACTCCCTCGAATCACCCTCGAGGAAATGAACCTTTATCACACGTTGATTACGCAACCTCTAGCTGCCATATCAATTAGGTTAAGATTTTCTATGAGCTAATCCGCCTTTCCCAAGAGTTTGTCCATAACCGCGGACACGGCTTTTCGAAAAGATTTAACCCTGCAGGGGTGTACTAATTTACCCATTGGTACCGTCCGGCTCACCTAATTGGCCCTCTTCCGGGGAAGGCCGGCGGGCGGGCGCGGTTAGACCTTTACCTTGCATGAGGCTTACTCAAGGATCATCAGTGTGCGGAAGGACAGGTTCAGTGCCTATTCCAGCACCCTTCCCCGCGGCCACATCCTAAACACCACCGTCCTCATCAAGCCTTCTTCCACCCACACACTAACTCGCAAATGGAAAGCTCAAACTAGAGGACCCTTGACAAGCCCCTCGCAAATTATTCGGTCAGTAAGGGGCCCATACCCCCACCGATGGAAGCACGCTCGGTTCTTGGTTCTAGCTAAAAGCACTCGAAGCCTAGGCGGCAGGGATGAGGCAAAACACCCTCCCCTAGGGCAACTCATCCAAGCCTTTTAGCAATTTAATTAAGCATCACATGTATCCACCATGCCCGAATCATTCCATCAACACCAATATCATGGAATTAAATAACGGACAACTAACCATTCTACTAAGCAATGCTAAGCATAACTAAGCATGTATACCAACAATTATATCTAGTATCTGGCCAACACATCATGCCTACGGTTCATAGGAGGGGACAACATGTGATGGTTCTGGGGATAACATGCATTCATAGGATAATCTACATCTCGATCAAAAGTGACATTTGAACCGCATGCAATATTATGGTGGATAAAATAAGTTTATAAAACCATGGGGGACTAGATGCCAAGAAGGTTAGGTTATCTCTTGCCTTGCTGCCGGGGCGTGTAGTACGGTTCGTCGGGGTAGGTCGGGGTGACCTCAACTCCAGAATCTATCGATACCCAAAATAATACAAAGAACAAATAAATCACACGAGGACAAGTGCAATGCTCAATCACATGATGACATGTCAATTTCATGCCCGGATTCCATATATAGATTTAATAGCAAAATTAAATGGAGAGCCAAATAATTAGTGCAATTATTTGGCAACAACCCCATATTTATCTTAGTGACCACCTTCTTTATAAATTATTAAATTATTATAGAAATGGTTCAAATATGCATGAACATGACATGGTTAAAAACGGGTTTCGTTCTTCTGATCATTTTGGTACCTTATTTGTAATTTTCGGAGCACCGATGAATAAATAGCGAATTAAATAATTAATTGGATTTTAGATCTTTTCATTAAATTATGAATATCCTCAAATACATATTTGTGATCATGAGGTGATGTTAACATGTTCTGATAGCATTTGGCATGTTGATCACATTGGTATCTTATTCACAATGTTTGATTGATTATTTCTCAAGTTATGAATTTCCCAACATTAGAATTAAATCTGCCATTTTAATAATTTTAAATAAACATCAATTTAAAAGATTCATTATTACATGGAAATAGAACTAACAATTAGATGTTGTTTTCCTGAACATTTTGAGATCTTAATTACAAATTTTGGATCAAAATTCATAGAGTTATGGATTTTCTAAATTTCATTTATATTCTGCCATTTTTGTATTTATAAAATAAAGGCAATTTAATAAATTTAATTGATTAGGGAAAGGATACTAATAGGTAGATATTATTTTTATGAGCATTTTGGTATATTGTTTGCAGTTTTCTGACTTGTGGTTCAAAAGATATTGAATTTCAAAGTTTAATTCCAATTCTGCCTATCTATTATATATTAAAAGTACATGACGGGCTCACCAGAAAAAAGATAGATGTGCTAGAAAATCCCACAATAATCAGAAACATCTGGCCGTTAATATGGCTAACAAGCGGATGAGAGCCAATGGATCTTAGAATAGCCAAACTAATTACCCACCAATGCCATTAATGATTTTACTCGTACCCCTTCAACACTTCCTGTCAAGAAATAATGAACCGATCTACCTAAACCTAAACTAATCTCTCACATGTCGTATCCACGGAGATTGCACCCAGTCCAACGACCGGCGGCGGCCGGCGATTCCGTGGAACTAAGCGGGCTATTCTTCCGATAGCCTTCTGCCATCACGCAGATACAAATCAAGTCCTATCAGCGTTGGCAGACTCTATGAAGAAAAGTTCGGAAGACTACGTTCTGCAGGCACGTCCATCGACCGCCTATCAGTGCATGCACATCGGTAGATCAGGTTTGATATTTGCTTTCCTCATGCATGCACCAGCGCGCCAAACACGCCCTGCAAAAATCCATGTCGATTTTCTCCTACTGCATGTACATGCGCCACTTCAATCTTGCTTGGATCTTGGTTGGCATCATGCACGCACCAGTGTATCACGTAACCCTGAAGATCGACTAATAGCTTACCTCATATTGTAAAAACAAACAACCAAGAGCTAGCTAGATATGTATTGTCACGTCACATGTATCTCTCCCTTGACTGCTCCATATATTTTTAATGGTTTTCTTAGCGGGGCTGCTCTATACATGTATCTGTTGTCAAACATACAAGCTCTAGAATTTAGTCAATATATCTATCATGGCTATGTCCTATGTGTATGCCAGAAATAAACATATATATGCCACGTACAATTTTTGGATTACAGAACAAACTATTCTAGCATATGAATGCGAATTGTGCTGAAATATTTTTTTTACAAACTAAAGGAGATTTCTAAGGCACTTTCATATGCACTAATAGGTATACTCAAAATTCACAAGAACCAATGGCCAGCAATCATGCTAACAAAGAGGAGGAAACTATCCCTATACTAGAAAATCACAGGATCCAATAGGCATACTCAAATTCAAAAGAACAAAGTATTATTATAGATATAATTACTTGATTTCTCTTTCAAACTCAGGAATAGCATTTGTCACTAGCAGGCTAGGGTCGCATCCTTCAAACAGATGTACCAAATTCTGGACAATTACTACAACATATATGTATACTTATGCATGAACCCTGATTTATGTTATCCACATGTTTTCTCCAAAATGTTTTTAATGATCTGGAGTACCATATGCACCACGTGATTGTGAAATATGTAATAAGTTAATAATAGATCGGCCGGTTCTCTGATAACCATGATATATTTGCACTGTGTGTTTGTGTTGAATCCAGAATATTTGTTAATCGGTGTGTAAATATTAAGATATTCTTTACAATAGATTTATGTAGACCATGCCATGTATTAGCCTACCGAACCATCATATTTAGTAATACTACAGTTGTGTCTATTATGTCCTAATCAAATACATATCCATGATACTCTTAGGCGGAAGTGACGTGTAGCATGAAGCAGATTCAATATTCAGGAGATCTCAACTCTCCGGTAATTATAGCCGTTCCATTAATGCAGGCACCTTTGTTCCGTTGCTATTAAATTAAGAGCATACTACATGCAAAGAACTTGGTAAGCACTAAGCAATGATGACTACGAGATGCCACAACAATCTATTGCTGCACAGAACCCCAGATCCCCATGTCCAATCTTGCTTTTTCCTGTTGTACTGTACTGCCATTATACCAGCCCGTATGTTTTCCTCGCGCATGCTTATGTGCTCATTGCTACAGATCATGTCAGTTTTTTTCTCCAGCCCAACATGATTTGATTAAATATTTGGCAAGTTCTGTAACAAGCAGATCAGCTTGATACCCTTCACTTTCAGCCAATGTATGTGATTTGCAGCGCTACTGGATATTGTTGTGGTCCTTAATTCTTGCCATGTTGTAGTATAGGATATAAGAATCACGATACCACATCTCTTTGAGACGGCTAAAATAGATGGACTGGTGGTTGTCATATTTTTTCCTTGGCTGATTACAGATATAAAAAATTATCAAACCTTTAATAAAATGATTCAAAGCAGCAGGTAAAATATCTACTCCCGTTTCTTATGAACTATGCTCCCAACTTATTGTAACTCGTAATTCGCGATTTTTTTATTATTGCCAATCATTAAGGAAGGCGGGAGAACTTATAGGGAAGCCTGAATGTTATGAAGCTTAAAGGTTTTTGGCAATGCTATTACTTTATTTGTCGGTATATCTCTCTGTCTATCACATGTGTTCCTTTTGCATATTTCCACTGTGGTGTAGGTCATGTGCAGGGCCGACATCGTTGCCCATCACGCACTGCCAGGAAGGTTGTTTTCAGTTTCTTCTATGCTCTCTTATTCAGGGTTTGAAACTGCTGTCCAACTTCATCAATGATTCCTTTCAAAAATTGAAGAACAGTACAAGGTGTGGTCAAGGTAAAGTGCATTTTGTTGCTGAGAGAATATGAAAAAATTCTCTGCACTTTAGTGCTAGAGAATTCTCTGCAATAGAGATCAAAGCACTGACCTCATGACATATCTTAAGCCTATTTATCCATCCCCAATTGTTTTTAGTAGATTAGAGAATAATGTTGCAAGCCTTCTATTTTTCTCAATATACGCCTTTGTAGTCTTGGACCAAGCTTCTACATTGTGGATTAATTGCAGCTTGCCTTGACGGTTGTGTTGGAAAAATGAAAGGACAAAAAGTTCAATGATGAGCACCTTCGCTATAGTTTCTTAACAACAAAGTTAATACATTATGTGTCGTCTTTTTTTAATTTACAAACTGTTACTAAATAATTTTAATTCGTAGATGAGGGCTATATCATATATTTATTCTCTAATAATTGTGTTTAAGCTCAAGGAGTTGCACCTAACTGCTATTTGGTGGATAAATTTTTCATTTACATGATATCAAGAAATATTTTATATTTTGGGTTGCAGAAAAATGATAGAGACCGACATTTAAAAGTAGCAAACAATGTAAAATTACATTCTTTCCAAACCTGTCAGGTTTGTTATTTCGTGTAGCCCGGAATATGCATTTTTTGATTTAAGATATTGCACTTTGACATTTTCGTGTAGTACAACATTGTCAATGGCCAGGATTTGTTTCAAATTTTGTGAATCTTAAAAATATGATTTTCATTTTTTTCAAAATATAGAGCTCCATGGAGCTTGGCCTCCATTTGTGGTTTCTGGTATGTATGGTCACAGCCGTGACAACATATGCAAGTTTTATTTCCATGAGGTCATCGGTCGATATATAAAAATACACAAAAAGTATGATAGATATGCAGGAACCTTTTATACAATGGTGTATTACCTACGTAGTTTTAAGCCCTCCATACAAGATTGATATTATGCGGCTAAAACATGACATATATATATATATAATTCTAACCTGAGCAATGTACATATTTCAATCCTGAATCTTTACACTCAACCATCGTCTCAGTACTTCCCCTTGACCATGTAAGTTTATAGTTGTTGTAGAATGCATAAGCTAGAAATAAATTATACATGAATGTAGATAGAAGAAATCTATTTAGATTTTATACGTTTTATTCTTACGTTCACATCCATGAAGTAGAACATATTTTTCCATCTGGCTTTCATGCTTTAAAGAAATGTCCATAAATGTTGAATATCACATCATTTGTCGATTGTAGTACTGGTGTTCTACATTTTTAAATGATATTACAATTTTGGAATGTAAATATATTATAATTCCATATGAAACCTTAGTTTCATTCAATATTTCATTACATGGAACTAAAAGATAATGAAAGATGTTGCCCGCGCATGTGCGCGGGCCACTTTTCTAGTTTTTATAAAGGGGTAAGAGAGTATCATTATCATCTTCGGTTCTCGGCGAACCTACTTACAACCATCACCACTCATCTCACACAAAGGCACTCGCTCGACTCACCCTCGAGGAAATGAACCTTTATCACGAGTTTATTATGCAACCTCTAGCTGCCATATCAATTAGGTTAAAGTTATCTATGAGCTAATCCTCCTTTCCCAAGAGTTTGTCCATAACCGTGGACACGGCTTTTCGAAAAGATTTACCCTGCAGGGTTGTACTATTTTACCCATTGGTACCGTCCGGCTCACCTATTTGGCCCTCTTCCGGGGAAGGCCGGCAAGCAGGCGCGGTTAAACCTTTACCTCGCGTGAGAATATCCAAGAGTCATCTGTGGCCACAGGGCAAGTTTACCCAGCCTCAGCCCCTGCCCCATCGCCACGTCCTAACACCACCATCCTCATCATTTCTTTTTCCGCTCACACACACGGCAAATGGAAATAGCAAACTAGAGGACCCTTGGATACGCCCGCACAAGTTATTCAGTTAGTGAGGCGCCCATACACCCACCAATGGAAGCACGCTCGGTTCTTGGTTCTAGCTAAGAGCACTCTCAACCTAGGCGGCAAGAATGAGGCAAACCACCCTCCCCGAGGACAACTCATCCAAGCCTTCTTAGCATTTTCATTAAGCACCCCACATATCCACCAAGTCCGCATCATTCCATCTTCAACAACAATTATGGAAATAAACAACGGACATATCTAAAATATTTAACTAAGCATGGCTAAGCATAGCTAAGCATATGAATACATTAATTCTATCTTTATCTCGGGCCAACACTTCAACCCTAGGTTTCATAGGTAGGGATACATGTGATTGGCTTGGGGAGGAACATGCATTCATAGGATATTCTAATATTTACCAAAAAGGACATGTTGAACCGCATGCAATATTATGGTGGATAAAATAAGTTTATAAAACATAGGATGCTAGATGCCAAGAAGGTTAGGTTATCTCTTGCCTTGCTGCCTGGGCGTGTAGTACTGCTCGTCGGGGTAAGTGGGGGTGACCTCAACTCCGGAACCTACCGATACCCAAAAGAAATACAAAACACACATAAATCACAAGAACACAAGGTGCAATGCCCAATCACATGATGACATGTCAAATTGATGCAAGGATATTAATATATAAATTAAAGTCACAAATAAATGGGGAGCCAAATAATTAGCGAAATTATTTGGGTTCAACCCCATATTTATCTTAGTGAGCACAATCTTATAATTCATCAAATTATTAGAGAGGTGGCTCAAATATGCATGGACATGACAAGAATGGATAGGGTTTGTCATTCCGATCATTTTGGTACCTTATTCATTATCTTCGGAGCACCGATGATTAAATAGCGAGTTAAATTAATTAGTCGAAATTAACTCCTTTTATCAAATTATGAAGAACATCACTTAAGTATTTGTGATCATGATGTGACATTAGCATAGTTGGATAGACTATGAAATGCTGATCAATTTGATATAACATTCACGGGATTTGACTTAACGGTTAGTAAGTTATGAATTATTCAAGCTTAACACAGAAAGCTCCGGAACTTCCGGTATGTGGACCGGTAGTTCCGGTTTGGCGGTACTTCCGGTTCCAGTTCCGGGTGTGGTTCGAAACATCCAGTACCGAAAAGGAAAATTTCCGGTACTTCCGGTGGAGTGTCTGGTAGTTCTGGTTTAGCGGTACTTCCGGTGCCACCTCCGGTTCTACTTCCGCTTAAGAACTCAAATGTCCAGTACCGAAATCTGGAGCTAGCGGTACTACCGCTTCTACTTCCGGTTTACCGGAACTACACTACTTCCGGTCGTGAAATTGAACACGGCGACGGCGGGAACGCGCGCGCGTCGTGCACGCGCTCGGTGACAGGGTGGCTCCTAGGACGCGCAACTGGACGCATCAGACGCGCGGGGAGACGACGAACCAAGGGATGGCGGGGCCGCCCAAAACGGGTCGCCGAAGCGACGGCATTTCGACGGCCGGCGGCGAGATACGGCGGCCACAGTGCCGTAGCAAGCTAGGGTGGGAGAGGAGGAGGGCGGAGAGGTCTCCGGGGAAGGCGAGCTCACCGGGAGCGCGCTGGGGAGGTCGTGGGAGGCTGGGGAGGCCGTCACCGGCAGCAATGGCGCTCGGCGGCCGGCGGGGGTTGGCGGAGAAGAACGAGCACCGACGGCGATTCGGGGCGGCTCCGGTCGATTCCCTCAGCGGAGATGAAGCACATTTCACGGCGGAGCGGACGGCGGCCTCAGCTCGAGCTGGTGTGGCCGGATTCGACGGCGGCGTGTGCGGTAGCCACGGCGGCGGCGGCGGGAGGGCAGAGCCCGATCTAGGGTTAGGGCTAAGGGGGGCTGCGCGTGGGGAAAAATGTGAGGAGTGAGAGGGGAGTAGGTGGGGGTAGTCACGGGGTTCACTTAACCCCAGGGAGCAGGTGGGCTAGGGCGCGGGGTGTGCGGCGGCCATGGCGACAGTGGCGCACTGTCGCCACAGGGACGACGGTACGCCGGTACTTCCGGCCAGGGGACCGGTAGTTCCGGTGGACCCAGTAAAAAACAGAAAAGGCTTTTTCTGTTTGGAGCACAAAACAATTCCAGAAAATATACCAAAATTCTGTGAACATCCTCACAAGGTAGACAAGCTCAACACACACTTACTTGGGCCTTTGAGCAACATGTCATGGCTTACAAAGAACCAAAGGCTAGGAATCACAAGTGGAGTTTGAAGTTGAAAACACATTGGAGGCCAACCATTTGGTTCTTGTGCAAAGTGGTGAACTTGGGGAATTTGTTGAACCAGAAGGTCAGCTGTCACGTTAAAGTTTACACCATAGTTTGCATTTCCAAAGAAGTAAGGGTTTTGGGTAGTTTTGGCTTCCCTCATATCATTGTTTTCCCATTTGTGGTTTGTTCACATTAGCAAATTAAAGATATGCCATGATGCAAACAAGAATGCAAAAGTGGACAAATTCTTCATATTTTTCATTACCACGGTAGGGCTGTTACAATTCTACCCCCCTTACAAGAATCTCGCCCCGAGATTCCTAGAGTAGGAAGAGGGAAGAGGAAAACATGGAACACCTCATGAACATCCGGGAAATTGGTAGGCAACTGAAGTTGATAGGAGAGATCTCCTCGCTTGGCTAGGACGGTGAAAGGGCCAACATAGCGGGGTGCTAATTTGCCCTTGATCCCAAAGCGACGAACACCGCGGAGAGGAGAGACTCGAAGATAGGCCTTGTCACCAACTTCATATTGAACCTCTTGATGGTGTTTGTCATAGTAACTTTTCTGCCGAGGTATACTCATATAAGCCATATTGAGTAGTGAAAGTCGTTTTCGGAATATCCTCCTTTCTAATTTTGATCTGATGGTATCCTGACCTCAGATCCATCTTGGAGAATACCGTTGCACCGGCTAGATGATCGAATAGGTCAGTTATTCGAGGAATAGGATACTTGTCCGTGGCGGTCACCGCAGTCAATGGGCGGTAATCAACAACCAGTCGAGGATCATGGGTATTCCTTTATTTGACAAAGATGACCGGGCAGCCCCAAGGCGAGCTACTCGGGCGGTCGAATTCCTTTTCGAGCAGCTCATCAAGTTGCTTCTTCAATCCAGTTAACTCTTCCGCTGGCATGCGGTAAGGCCTTCTGGAAGTTGGGGCGGTTACCGGAACCAATTCAATGACGAATTCCACACTTCGATCAGGTGGCATGCCAGGCAATTCTTCAGGAAAGATATCGGGGAAATCAGACACCACAACCACCTCATGTATCTCAGGTGGGGTGACACCCTCCAGGAAAATAGGACTGATCTTCGGAGAGTGGGGAGTGGCAGTGGACGGAGTTACGGAAATAGGGGACCAGTAACGCACTAGTCCATAGGTTGGGTGGTTTACTGTGATAGTCTTGGCAACACAATCTAGCTGGGCCTGATATGTGACTAGCCAATCCATGCCCAAAATGACATCTAACCCCACTGACTTTAGTGCTATCAACGAAAACGGGAAAGGAATTGTCGCTATAGAAATCTGAACCTCCGGAGACATCCAGTGAGTGTGCCAACTAGAGCCAGGGGTCTTGACCACTAACAGGGAGTCCATATCCTCAAACGGTATTTGATGGTTGAGTGCATACGATATGGATATGAATGAATGCGATGCTCCAGAATCAAATAAGACTGAAGCTGGAGAATCATTGATTCGAAGCATACCCATGAGAACACGGGGGTCCCGTTCAACTCCTTCAGCCGAGACGTGGTTTAGGCGACCACGGCTGATGGGCACGGCCTTGGCGGCTGGTGTAGAGGGAGCAGGTGCAGGTGCTGAGGTAGCCGGTGCCTTCTGGGGACACTCCCTGGAGAAGTGCCCCGGCTGGCCACAGCTGAAACAAGTGGGCCTCTGCGGTGGTGGAGGCAGCTGAGGGTGGTACCCACTTCCATCCGCACCCAAGGTTGAAGTAGCTAGGCGGGGCGGAGGTGGCAAGTACCCGGTGGGATTCGGCGCGAAGAGCGCCTTTGGCACGGCGCTGAAAGGCACGAAGACCTTGCTCTTCTTGCCCTCCGAGGAGGAGGAGCTCTAGTGATCAGCTGGAGCTGGCCTCTTAGAAGCCTCCAGCTCCTTCCTACCTTGCTCCATGGTGAGAGCCTGGTTGTAGAGCTCTTGGTAGGAGGTGAACTTGAAGGGTAGGAGCTCGTATCGGAGACGAGGTACGAGCCCCTTGCGGAAGAGGTATTGCTTGTCCTCATCATTCGTCACGTCCCGAGGGGCGTAACGGGAGAGGTGGTTAAACTCCCGTCCATAAGACTGGACGTCCATGCGTCCCTGGGTTAGGTCCAGGAACTCCCGCCTCTTGAGCTCGAGGATGGGCTTGGGGACATACGCCGCACGGAAAGCGGTGCGGAACTCCTCCCAAGTGACAACATGGCCCGCGGCAACCATCGCCATGTGGCTCTCCCAGCAGGAACCGGCGGCTCCTTCCAGAAGGTAGGTGGCGAAGTTGACGTGTTCTGCCGCAGGAACATGAAGAGCAGCAAACTTGCGCTCGATAGCCCGAAGCCAATCATCCGCATCAAGCGGCTCCTTAGCCTCGGAGAAAGTGGGAGGTTGGGACCGCAAGAACTGGTTGAGGGTGGTGCAGTTCGTGTTCCTCCTGGCACCTTGCTGGACCAGCTGCTCGAGCAACAGCTCATTGCGCAGGCGGTTTTGTTCAATAGCCATCACAACCTCCGCCATTGAGGGTGGCGGTGGTGGATCAGGGTTGCTCTGTTCCCCACGACGGGTAGGAGCCATACTGAAGAATTGGAACAACGACAAGTTAGTAACCAATTCTGACCGATAAGATAGATCATTGGATCCTTGCAGCTATAGAGGTTTAAGATGCAATAACACAGGACAGATTTAGACTAAGGAACGGCTAACAACACTTACAAGCTATTGCAGAAACCCTTGTGGCACTCTTCCGACAACTAGTGCCGAAAAGGTTTCAGGAACGGTGTTACCGGAGGGATCACAAGTATTGATGGAAAACTCGCTAAGAGCAATCCCGTCTTGCTTCAGATGCTTGCAAGGAAGAGAGCCTAGATAAGCTAGGGACAGAGAGTAGCATTGTTGAGGGAAACAATTACGGCTGCAACCTCGAGTTTGGAGACTAACTTCAAATTCTGCCAACCTACGTAGGGTTTGACCATTAGCACCAGGGTTCACAGAAAAGATCTTGGGTTAAAGATCAGCTTCATGCACCAGGACTCGCAGTAGCATAATGCTCACAAGGGCGACAACCCTCATGAATCACTACCCGAAGCCCTAGCACAATCCGGGACCTTCGGTTCAAGATCTTGGGCTAAAGCAAAAGAACAGCTTGACGAACCATCATACTTACTTTCTTCACGTTTTAGATTTGGCAGAGGAGTAAGGATAACTAGTAACTGAAGGTAGGAACCCAAACCCCGAGAACCTAGACATCGACACCAAGCATAAAACAAATAGAGGTAAGAATCAGAGTAGAGCGAGTTGGACGAGAAGCAAAAAGAATCCTAAGAAGGTTTTCACAACTCATTTTTAGGTTGAAAATAATTTTCACTAGACTCGACATCGACCAAAAGAACGGGTTTCCTACAGGCAGTCCTGCTCTGATACCAACTTGTAACGCCCCGGCCCCGAAATTATACAGAGAGGCTATGAAATCGACACAACCATCAATGTATAAAACAAAGATCGAGACTTGTGGAACAAACCGGCACATCGCATGACTCTACGACACAAAACATATAGCAACTCATATAATGAGAAGAATACAAATATTACACAACAAAAGGATTCACAGATCCAACAAGTCATCAAGCGGAAGCGGGTAGTGTTGTCTAACAACAAGAAGCAAATATATGGCCTAAGAGGCCTACAATAAACATCTCCCAGCCAGCTTGTTCCACGGTCCCAAGCTGCCACCTGGGAACCCCAGACTAGTAGTCGACATCAACAAAGAACCCACCTAGTTGCTCGGTGTCGTCCTCCTCTGAAATACAAAATCATAGAGGCAGCAAAGAGAGACTGAGTACGATGTACTCGCAAGTTTAGTAGGGCGATATAGGCCCAATGACTGACGGAGGCTCTAAAGCTTTATATGTAGTTCTTTTGCATCAAGCTGATTGTCATAAACCGAAACAAAAATGACACATGGCATTCGTCTACTCAGAATATTTTTATAAAGGGGTAAGAGAGTATCATTATCATCTTCGGTTCTCGGCGAACCTACTTACAACCATCACCACTCATCTCACACAAAGGCACTCCCTCGACTCACCCTCGAGGAAATGAACCTTTATCACGAGTTTATTATGCAACCTCTAGCTGCCATATCAATTAGGTTAAAGTTATCTATGAGCTAATCCGCCTTTCCCAAGAGTTTGTCCATAACCGTGGACATGGCTTTTCGAAAAGATTTACCCTGCATTGGTGTACTATTTTACCCATTGGTACCGTCCGGCTCACCTATTTGGCCCTCTTCCGGGGAAGGCCGGCAAGCAGGCGCGGTTAAACCTTTACCTCGCGTGAGAATATCCAAGAGTCATCTGTGGCCACAGGGCAAGTTTACCCAGCCTCAGCCCCTGCCCCATCGCCACGTCCTAACACCACCATCCTCATCATTTCTTTTTCCGCTCACACACACGGCAAATGGAAATAGCAAACTAGAGGACCCTTGGATACGCCCGCACAAGTTATTCAGTTAGTGAGGCGCCCATACACCGACCAATGGAAGCACGCTCGGTTCTTGGTTCTAGCTAAGAGCACTCTCAACCTAGGCGGCAAGAATGAGGCAAACCACCCTCCCCAAGGGCAACTCATCCAAGCCTTCTTAGCATTTTCATTAAGCACCCCACATATCCACCAAGTCCGCATCATTCCATCTTCAACAACAATTATGGAAATAAACAACGGACATATCTAAAATATTTAACTAAGCATGGCTAAGCATAGCTAAGCATATGAATACATTAATTCTATCTTTATCTCGGGCCAACACTTCAACCCTAGGTTTCATAGGTAGGGATACATGTGATTGGCTTGGGGAGGAACATGCATTCATAGGATATTCTAATATTTACCAAAAAGAACATGCTGAACCGCATGCAATATTATGGTGGATAAAATAAGTTTATAAAACATAGGATGCTAGATGCCAAGAAGGTTAGGTTATCTCTTGCCTTGCTGCCTGAGCGTGTAGTACTGCTTGTCGGGGTAAGTGGGGGTGACCTCAACTCCGGAACCTACCGATACCCAAAAGAAATACAAAACACACATAAATCACAAGAACACAAGGTGCAATGCCCAATCACATGATGACATGTCAAATTGATGCAAGGATATTAATATATAAATTAAAGTCACAAATAAATGGGGAGCCAAATAATTAGCGAAATTATTTGGGTTCAACCCCATATTTATCTTAGTGAGCACAATCTTATAATTCATCAAATTATTAGAGAGGTGGCTCAAATATGCATGGACATGACAAGAATGGATAGGGTTTGTCATTCCGATCATTTTGGTACCTTATTCATTATCTTCGGAGCACCGATGATTAAATAGCGAGTTAAATTAATTAGTCGAAATTAACTCCTTTTATCAAATTATGAAGAACATCACTTAAGTATTTGTGATCATGATGTGACATTAGCATAGTTGGATAGACTATGAAATGCTGATCAATTTGATATAACATTCACCGGATTTGACTTAACGGTTAGTAAGTTATGAATTATTCAAGCTTAACACAGAAAGCTCCGGAACTTCCGGTATGTGGACCGGTAGTTCCGGTTTGGCGGTACTTCCGGTTCCAGTTCCGGGTGTGGTTCGAAACATCCAGTACCGAAAAGGAAAATTTCCGGTACTTCCGGTGGAGTGTCCGGTAGTTCCGGTTTAGCGGTACTTCCGGTGCCACCTCCGGTTCTACTTCCGCTTAAGAACTCAAATGTCCAGTACCGAAATCTGGAGCTAGCGGTACTACCGCTTCTACTTCCGGTTTACCGGAACTACACTACTTCCGGTCGTGAAATTGAACACGGCGATGGCGGGGAACGCGCGCGGTGAACACGCGCGCATCGTGCACGCGCTCGGTGACAGGGTGGCTCCTAGGACGCGCAACTGGACGCATCAGACGCGCGGGGAGACGACGAACCAAGGGATGGCGGCGCCGCCCAAAACGGGTCGCCGGAGCGACGGCATTTCGACGGCCGGCGGCGAGATACGGCGGCCACAGTGGCGTAGCAAGCTAGGGTGGGAGAGGAGGAGGGCGGAGAGGTCTCCGGGGAAGGCGAGCTCACCAGGAGCGCGCTGGGAGGGGGGAGGCCGTCACCGGCAGCAATGGCGCTCGGCGGCCGGCGGGGGTTGGCGGAGAAGAACGAGCACCGACGGCGATTCGGGGCGGCTCCGGTCGATTCCCTCGGCGGAGATGAAGCACATGTCACGGCGGAGCGGACAGCGGCCTCAGCTCGAGCTGGTGTGGCCGGATTCGACGGCGGCGTGTGCGGCAGCCACGGCGGCGGCGGCGGGAGGGCAGAGGCCGATCTAGGGTTAGGGCTAGGGGGGCTGCGCGTGGGGAAAAAGGTGAGGAGTGAGAGGGGAGCAGGTAGGGGTAGTCACGGGGTTCACTTAACCCCAGGGAGCAGGTGGGCTGGGGCGCGGGGTGTGCGGCGGCCATGGCGACAGTGGCGCACTGTCGCCACAGGGACGACGGTACGCCGGTACTTCCGGCCAGGGGACCGGTAGTTCCGGTGGACCCAGTAAAAAACAGAAAGGGCTTTTTCTGTTTGGAGCACAAAACAATTCCAGAAAATATACCAAAATTCTGTGAACATCCTCACAAAGTAGACAAGCTCAACACACACTTACTTGGGCCTTTGAGCAACATGTCATGGCTTACAAAGAACCAAAGGCTAGGAATCACAAGTGGAGTTTGAAGTTGAAAACACATTGGAGGCCAACAATTTGGTTCTTGTGCAAAGTGGTGAACTTGGGGAATTTGTTGAACCAGAAGGTCAGCTGTCACGTTAAAGTTTACACCATAGTTTGCATTTCCAAAGAAGTAAGGGTTTTGGGAAGTTTTGGCTTCCCTCATATCATTGTTTTCCCATTTGTGGTTTGTTCACATTAGCAAATTAAAGATATGCCATGATGCAAACAAGAATGCAAAAGTGGAAAAATTCTTCGTATTTTTCATTACCACGGTAGGGCTGTTACACGGGCTCACACCTGGGACCGCCGTCGGCAAAGTGGAGGAGTTTCTCCACTCTGGTCCGCCACTCCAGGTAGACCTTGGGGTTGTCGGTGCTGGGTGGAAACTGAATCAGAGCCTTGGCGGTGACGAGGGCGTCGTGACGGGCCTGCGCGTCGTCCGAGAGGAGAGTGCAGGACTTGCTCTTGGTGCCCTGCTGATCCTTGCCAGTGCGGGTACCCTCGCTCTTTTCTCCGACAGAGAAGTCCTTGCCGGTGTTGCCGCCCATGCTGATCCTTGCCACCATCTTCACCGCCCTGGGTTGGGCCGCCTGCCCCGCCCAGAGCGTCCTTCTCTGGAGGTGGAGGAGGAGAATCCTGGTTTGCCGCAGCATCGCGACGCTCACCGGTAGCCTGAGAGCGCGCAGGGGAGGCCGCCTTTGATGTCTGGACGTCGGGCCTCTTCTTTGGCGCCATGGTCGACGAAGAACTTGACGCAGATCTCGACGAAGAACACGAAGCTGATGAAGAACTTGAGAAAGACGCCGACGAAGAACTCGAGGAAGATGCCGATGAAGAACTCAAAGTCGGCGAAGAAGAACTCAGCACTTGCGCCCCCTACCTGGCGCGCCAGATGTCGTGTCTTGGATCACAGACACCGGGAGTAAAGGATACCCCCTTTTTAGGTTCGGTATGGGGCGCAGAGGAGGCCGAAGATCGTCTTCCGCCCAGGGGCTCCGCTCGACGCTCGAGATCTACGTACTAGCAAGCATCACAGAGACACAAGGAGTTTACCCAGGTTCGGGCCGACCGGAGGCTAACAACCTACTCCTGCATGTCTGGATTGAGAGGTGATCATGGGGTAGCTTTACAAGGGTGGTCGTGGGTGAGAACCCGGGAGGTGTTGGCTAGAGGTTGAAGACGAGCAGATCCTGACCCTGAGGAGATCACCTCTCGCCTAAGCTAATCTGGGACTTGTGCGCTACCTAGCCTAGCCTCCTTCTCTTCTCGACCTGTTCTTCTCTTTGGGTACCTCGGTCCTCCTTTTATAGGCCAAGGGGATACCACAGGTGCACCCTTGGGGCCGGAGGGGTTTTGGCGGGAAAACCCCTCCGGGTTCTCTTTGGGAGGCGATGTGGCCTCCTCTCGTCCAAGTATTCTTCTCAGAGGGGGCAGGTGAGGCCGCCCACCTTTTCCTGAGAGGGCGGACAGAGGCTGACAGATTTTCTGCCTCTGCCCCCCTTTGGCGCCTACATCTTCTTGGCGCCCAAGTTTTCTAGGAGCTTCCAGCCAGAGCTGGCAAGATTATCCTCTTCGCGCACTGGAGGTTGGTTCCCGGGAATGAGCTTAGCCTCCTGCCGGGCGTTGGGTCCCCGAGACCTCCGTGCCTGCTTCCGGGTCGAGGGGGGCCCCGGAGGGTCCCCGAGTCCTTGGCCTTGGTTGTCGATTGTCGCATGCGTCGGGACGCCTGTGGGGCAGATGGGGGGGCCCATCTGCCAGTCTTGAGCCTTGGCCTTGATTGCCTCCTTGGTGGGCCCATGTGCGATGGACCCACTTTGACCGCATCAGGGAACCCCGTGTGCCACTGTTGCGACAATATAATTCGCAATTCTTCTTTCTAAACCTTATGTATGGTTCCATGTCTCCAATGCGCTTATTCATGGAAAGTTTCTAGCATTTGTTAGCTAGCGTTTGTTAATCACTGTTTGCTTAATGTCAACTATAGACAATTGTTTTGGATCACCTTATTCACTTCATGTGCTTTGCTTTACTATCTTGATCAAGATTGTGTTCGTAGCATGTCTCATCAAAAATTATTTGTTATCACTTACCTACTCGAGGACGAGTAGGAGTTAAGCTTGGGGATGCTGATACGTCTCAAACGTATTGTAACATCCCAAATTTATAATAAGAATTAACAACACCCAAAATTCAGAACCAACAACAACTTTTGAAATTACTTCACTAATGATTGTGTTTCTCTTTATATTGTTTTGTTTGACCTTGTGTGACTTGATGTATATGCTTGTTTGACTGGTGAATATTAATCCAAGAACCCAACCCAAGTGAAAATATATAAAACTTGGTGCTCATGTTATGACAAGAGTAGATTCCATATATCTTTTCCAATCTTAGTTTGGCCAAAGTCTATTTCAATGATGTTTGATTTCAGCAACAAACGAAATACCCTTTAGTTGAGAAAGTAAAAGTATTTCCAAATTATGTGTTCCCAAGAATATGGAGACCTATATGTTATCTCCTATTTAATTATCAACCTTGATATTTTGCATGTGTATGCAACTCCCATTTTATAAACTCCGATTTCCACTCCATTTGAAAATAACACTAGTGGGAAATACATCACCCCACATATTTCCTTTCTCAAACCTTTTTGAAAACAATTAAGTTATGAGTTGAGACATTTCTTAAAATTCATCTTGTCATAATTGAGTGTGATCATTTTTGTAAGATAGTATTGTTAAGTACAGAAATGGCGGTGTGATTAATTCATGTGGTTTGAATTGTGTGGTCGTGGTTGGGATGTGAATATTGTGTGTTTTGATGTGTGTGTTTGCTAAATAAAATTATGAAGAAAGGAAAGGAAACAAAATAAAAACATCAACACATAAAATCATGCGGCAAGTGCCACACTAATTTCCCTAAATAAGAAATTAATAAATTCCTTCAAAACCAAATTCAGTGGGGTGACCTAGTGATCACTCCCACTTTCCTCTTATAGCTTTTCCCTCTTCAAAAATTATTTCTCAAAAATCTAAAATTAAAATTCTATTTCTTCCTTATTCTAGAAAATCACCAAATGTGCTATCATGCACTTATCCAATAAATTGCATCACAGCACCAAAAATCTTCATAACAGATATACAAGCAATTGTGGAAACAAATTTCAAAAATTTGAATTTAAATTCGGTTCTGGCATTTGGTCGAACAGGTGGTGTGCACCACCCTGTCTTCCCCAAATCCCTAAAATCCGAACCGAATCCGACGATTCCGTGCGTGATCGAGCTAGGGGACCTCGTCACCACTCTGCCCTCACTCACCGGAGCCCGAGGGAGCAAGGAGGAGGTCCAATTTGACCTCATGGTCGCCGTTCTTCACCGTGGCCAGGGAGCACGCGCTCCTGTCGCCATGCCGCGATGCTACCCTACTGTGGAGGGAGCAAACGAGCCGCCCGACGATCCTACGCCGTGCCGCACCCCTTTCCCTCTCCCCCTCTCCTGCCTCTAGACACACCCGAGCCACCCCGGAGCCCCCGCTCGCGTGTCTTTCCCGCCCCAGTGTGCGCCATGCGCCGTGGCCGACCACGGACGGCGCGGTCGTGCGCCTCTCTCCACTGCCTTCCCCGACCAAGCGACCACCTCCGCAGCACCCCCTAACTCCCAGCGACCACACGGACATGCCCTCGCCACCCTAGCACCGCCCCTGCCTCCCCTGCACCCGTCCACGACGCGCCGGAGCTCGGCTATAAAAAGAGCCGCCCCGAGCTGCAATTCCCTCCACACTCCACCCCAGCTCCACTCCCCTCCACTCCACCTTCTCTCATACACCGCCAGGAGGGCGGAGACGCCGCAGCAGGGCTGCTGCTGCCCTGCATCTTCCGCGAGCTCCGCCACTGCCCGAGGTGGACGACGGCAGCAATGTGGCCGTGCTGCCGCCTCTCTCCCTCTCCTTTCCTTCCCTAGCTCTCTATCATGCACCACCGCCACCGCACGCTCACGCCCGCGCCATTTCTTGCACAGGGACGCCGCCAGGAGTTCGCCGTCGACGTCCCGTGTTCGTGGCGACCGCGCCGCCGCCGCCGACGAACAAGGCCACCCTAGGATTTACAACTCCGCCCGTCGACTTCCCCGAGCCCCCGCCGTCGATTCCCGCCGTCTCCGCCGTCTACCGAGCCCTAGGTGAGCCGCTGGACCACCGCCCCTTCGCCGGCCGCACGGTGGCGCCGCCTGTTTCGTGTCGTCGCCGATGCGTGCGTCCTGGGCCGTTGGATCTAGATCCAACGGCAGCTTACATGTTCGAATTTCTCTGAAAACTGCGAAGTCCAGAAAAACAGTTTAGATTAGCTACATTTGCAAACAAATTATGAAAAATCTACTGCACCAAATTTTATAATCTTTGCATGGTTGGAAAGATCTAGTTTCATAGATTCAAATGCTAGTTTTAGTTTTCCAAAGTAACTAGCTTAGCATCCTCAAATAATTAGGAAAAGTAGCTATGTTCTGTCTGTTTTCAGAAAAACTTCTGAAAACAGATAAATGGTTCTGTTTTTAACCATTAATATTAATTCACCTAAATTTATTTAGAAGTTTGTCTTGGCATAACGTGTTAGTATGGTTAGTATACTGCCATGAACAAGTGTTGTGAACCCGAAAATAAAATCTATATAAAAGATCTAATTTGAGGAAGA
>QRDG01002113.1:99635-111977 GCA_012064385.1 Puccinellia tenuiflora
CAATCTCTGCAGTGTCGTCCGCCGCGAGCCTGACGAGCACCGTCGCCGGAGCACGTTGTGGACTGTTTGACTCCGTGTTCAGCCCCTTGCACGATACCTTGGAGACACCCCTAGTTCCTGGGGACAATCTCCGACATTTGGCGCGCCAGGTAGGGGGCTGAGGCGCGTCTTCATCCTCGACACAGCCATGGCCGGTTCTCATGCCGAACGTCTCGCTCGCCGGACGGCTAGCGCCGCCACCGCTCCCGCAGGCCGCCCGCGTGGCCGCCCGCGTGGGGGCTCTGCTCCGGAGCGCCGTGTCGACCCCGAGCCCCGCGTCGAGCACCCTGACGACGACGACATCGACCACGCTGAGGACGACCTCGGCGAAGAGGAGGCCTCCTCCCTGCCCCCGTCGCGGGACCGTGCTGCCTCCTCGCTGGGCCGCCCTGCGCCCAGCCCGGCGACTGCGCTCCTCATGGCGCAGGAGCTGCTGCAGTACCGCCCCACGCCGGCGGCTCAGGAAGGCTGGCTCAACCGCGTTGCCGAGCTCATCGGCGCCGCTCGCGCTGCGGCGCCTGCGCCGTCTCGTTCCCTGGTTCCTTCTGCGCTCGTGGGGGACGTGGCGCACGGCGCACCTCCCGCGCCTCCTCTCCAACCCACACCCGCTCCAGCTCCACCGGTTGCACCGCAACCTGCTCCAGCAGGGGCTCCTCCTCGCGACGGCCGCGCTGCATCGCACGCGTCGTCGCCGCATGACTGCCAGATCGTGCAGCGAGCCCCTGAGGACGCACGCGTGAGCATCGAGCGCGGGCAAGAACGCCGCAACCGCGCCGTCCAGGACATCGCCACCGCCGGGCGCCACCTCCGCGCCACTCTTGCCAACGGCACGGTCACCTACGGCACGACGGCCGCGTTCACCCGCAGCCTTCGTCGCGTCGTCTGGCCGGTCAAGTTCAGGCCGGACCTCCCTCCGCGCTACGACGGCAAGAACAACCCCCTGGAGTTCCTGCAGCTCTACTCTTTGGCCATCCAGGCCGCCGGGGGCGACGACAAGGTCATGGCGAACTGGTTCCCTATGGCCCTCAAGGACTCTGCGTCCTCATGGCTCACCAACCTTCCCGCCGAGTCCATCAACTCTTGGGAGGAGCTCTGCCGGTGCTTCGTCGCCAACTTCAAGGGCACGTACGAGCGCGGCCTCACCTACAACGACCTCCGCGCCGTGCGTCAGAAGCCCGGCGAGACCCTCCGCAAGTACATCCAGCGCTTTAGCCAAGTGCGCAACAAGATCCCCAACGCCACCGACGCACAGGTCATTTCGGCCTTCCAAGCTGGGGTCACAGACGTGCGGATGCTCGAGAAGCTCGGCATCCACGACAACATTACCACCGTCGTCAAGCTTTTCGACTTGGCGGACAAGTGCGCCAAGGCTGAAGAGGGCCGCTTGTTCGTCAAGAACGAGCCAGGGGACCTCGCCGAGGGGACCAAAAAGAAGAAATCCTCCGAGAAGCGCAAGACTACTGCGGTCCTCGCGGCAGAGCCTGACGCCAAGCAGTCTCGCCAAGCTGCTACTCCAGCCGCAGGACCTGAGAAGAAGGATGATCGCCCCTTCTGCATCTACCACAACAGGCACTCTCACGCCACCGAGGACTGCTTCGACATCAAGAGGCTTCGCGAGGCTCGCGAGGCTCGCGAGGCAAACGGAGGCCGCGGAGGCCGCGGCGGAGGCCGCAGCGGCCGCGGGGGGCGACGCTGGAACAACAACTACAACGACAACTACCAGCAGAACCCCCAGGCCAACGCTGCCCAGCCCGCAAACGACAACCTGCCTGCCGAGGCTGACGAAGGCTACCAGGTGCCTCGCGGGGCAGCTTGTATCCTTGGCGGGGCTCAGGCCCCTCGCTCCAACCGCCACTTCAAGCAACTCGCTCGCGAAGTCGCGGCAGCCCTCCCTGGAGTCGAGGCCTCCAGGCCCCTCAAGTGGTCCCAGTGCCCCATTACTTTCGACTCCGGCGACCACCCCAAGTCCACGTCAACCGTTGGCACCATCCCGTTGGTGTGCACCCCCACCATCAACAACATCGCCGTCTCTAAGACGCTCATTGATGGGGGTGCTGGCCTCAACGTCATCTCCGTCGAGACATTCGAGAAGCTGCAGGTGCCCTACGAGCGGCTCATGCCTACCAGGCCCTTCTCGGGAGTGACAGAGGGTCTTACCACCCCCTTGGGGCAGGTGAGGCTCGCCGTCACTTTCGGCACCCAGGCCAACTACCGCACCGAGCTGATCGACTTCGACGTCGCGCACATCGGCCTACCCTACAACGCCATACTCGGCTACCCCGCCCTCGCCAAGTTCATGGCGGTGACCCACCACGCCTACAACCTCGTCAAGCTCCCTGGCTCGGGTGGCACCATTGTCATCCACGGCGTGGTCTCGGACGCCCTGTACGCTGCGCAGGCGGCCTACAAGGCTGCCGCGGTGGCGTCACCCGCCGACGAGGACGAGGAACCCCTCCCGAGGCCCCCCGCGAAGAAGAAGCAGCTGTTCTCCCAGGAGAAGGCCGCGACAAAACAAGTGTCTCTGGAGGCGAGCGGCTCGGGGGCTTGCGTCACCATCGGCGCCAACCTGCCTC
Source organism: Puccinellia tenuiflora (assembly GCA_012064385.1). Taxonomy (NCBI): domain Eukaryota; kingdom Viridiplantae; phylum Streptophyta; class Magnoliopsida; order Poales; family Poaceae; genus Puccinellia; species Puccinellia tenuiflora. The sequence continues at coordinate 102,248 of QRDG01002113.1, forward strand.
CTAAATAGGGGAGCGCGCTCCCGGAGGAGCAACGCCTCATCACCAAAGAAGAAAAACTCCTGGCCACGCCAGTGTAATGAACACCTATTTCAGGTCATTCTGAACCTTTGCGCATCGCGCCAGCATGTTTTGCGACTTCGGCAAAGCTGTTATTGTTGTTTATTCCTGCTCGTATGATCCCTCCTGTGTATCTCACGAGCGGGGGCTAGCAGGGTGCCATGCCACGGGAGCATCCCGGCAGCGCCTAAAACCCAAGGGATCCGAGCTCTGAACTTGCGGGTCAGCTCTCATGCATGTCAACTCCCAAGGAGCTCTGAACTCATGGGTCAGCTCCCGCGCACGTCAACTCACCAAGGATCACCAAAACCTTGGTGCCTGTTCTCCTCGCGAGACACACATGAAGGAACCTACGAGCACCATAAGATTCTTTAACTGTCTATTGCTTGTGGGTATGCCTATCTCTCCAAGTGCAGGAAAACAGGCTCTCCAAGCCACAGGCAACAACAAAGCGAAAACGCCTCACCAAGGAACCAACACCCTCTCCAAGGCGGAAACGCCTCGACAAGCTAAGTCTAAATACTCTTCAAATCTCCTCTCGCTGGCTGTTTGCCCCTCGAGTCTCTTTTCTCTCTCCTATGCCTCATGGGCTGCTTGCACGTCAAAGGGGAGCCCCAAGCATCGCGCTTCGAGGAGCTCTTACTTCTCGAGGCCTCACGCACCCCCCGGACTTGTGGAGCACTGACTCGCACATACCGAAGCGGCGGTGGTGTAGCGCTAAGAGAGGGTCCTAAGACGTAGAGCGAAAAAGACATGAAGGGAAAAGACAAAAGCCTCCCGAGGGACATCCACAAGCATACTCCAATATAACTTGATAAGTTTTTACAAAGTTTACAATCAAAATGACTAAGATAAATTTCCCTCGGCACGTCCAGCAGCAGGCAAGGAGCTCAGGCCGTCGCGCCTCCTGAGGTGCCTGCGCGGTCCGCGGTAGTTTCCGCCTTCTCCAGGGCCTCCTCGCCGTTGCCTTCGTCTTCGTCGACCAAGGCTTGGTCGAATTTCTTGGCGTACGCGATGGCGGCCTGCTTGGCGGTCTCCCGCGCCTTGTCGCTGATAGCACGTGGTGGCGCCATCACGTCCTCAAGGTCAAGTGGGGGCTGGAGCCTCACGAGGTTGCTGAAGACGTTGGTGACGGCGACGACAAGGAGGTCGCGAGACTCCTCCACGACACGCTTGTCGAAGCTCTTCGCGACCCCTTCAAGCTTTCCGAGGAATTGCTCGAAGAAGTGCGAGTACGAGGTTTCGTCGTCGGTCGCCGCGGAGAAGGAGGGGACGTCAATCCTCAGATCTCTCCCGACGGCGCGCACGCGGCTCACCAAGCTCTGGAGAATGCTTTGACGCTGGCGCGTCATGAGCCGGTCAACCTGGCGCTGGTCTCGTGCCTGCTCCACCAGGGCCGTGACCGGCCCCACCTGCTGTCGGAGCTCGTCCAGGTCCTTCTCCAAGGCAATGGCGTTCCCCTCAGCGCGCGCCTGGGCCTCCCGAGAGGTCTCGAGGCAAGAGGTCAACCGTTTCTCCTCCTGCTCAAGCTCCTTGATGCGCTTCTCGAGCTCCTTGCGCTTAGTCTTGAGGCGGTCCTCGTGCTTCGCGACCTTCTCGTCATACTCCTTGGAGAGGTTCTCGCGGACAAGTTTGACCTTGAGGTCGGCCTCTTCTTGGAGCCTCTTATGCTCCGCCGCAAGGTTGGCCTCGTCGGTGGCCACTCGGCCCTCACGCTCCTCCAGCTGCCCCTCGCGGGTGGCCTGGTCCTTTACGAGGAGCTGGACCTGTTCCTCACGCTGCTGCAGCTCCTTCTCCTGGAGGGCGAGCTCTGCCTGGCGCCGTTTTAGCTCGGCCTCGCGAGGCGCCAGCTGCCCCTCGCGGGCGTCCAGCTGCTCGCGGAGCTCGTTCAGACTGGCCTTGGCGGCCTCGGAGTCGGCGGCGAGTTTCTGCTTCGCGGCCGCCAGCTCGTCATGCTTGGAGGTGGTTTCCACCTCGAGCGCTTCCCTGGCGGCGTCAAGCTCCTCCATTACCTCCTGCGCCTCCCGCTTGATGCTGTCGCGGGTCTCCTTGGCGAAGCGGAGGGCCTCTTGGCGTTCCGCCTGGGCCGCCGCGTCCCACCGGCGGCACACCTCCACCCTCTCGAAGAGAAGGGCCCAGGCTTCGCTGAGCCTCGCCTTTTCCTCCGCCAAGGCGTCTTCTTCCCTGGCGAGCTGCTCCTCCAGCCCGTCGAGCGCTCGCCGCGCCCGGTTGAGGACGATTCGGCGATAGGCCGCTTGGCGATGCGGTGCTTGCAGCGCCAAGGAGACTCCCACGCTGCTGCTGGGTGCAGTTCCCTCGGCGCCTGTCGAGGCGCCTGGGGCATCCTGCCCCGAACTTGTAGCGGCCCCCGCCGCGGCATGGGGGCTTGTGGGGGCGTCGTCCTCGCCGCCCGCATCGGGAGCCCTCGGGGGGCTGGGCATCTCCTCGCCCCTGGCCCCGTCGCTCGGGGGCTCCGGAGGTGTCTCTGCCTCCTGCTCCTCGGCGGCGCCTCCGGCTTCCTCTGCCACGGCCGCGTCCGCCGCGGCCTCGGGCGCGTCAGCCCCCCTCGAGGCCCCCTCCTCTGGATGCGGCTCAGCGACGATGTCCTCGCCCACGCTTTCCTCCTCCGCCTCCTGCTGGACTGGAGGAGTCGCCGCCCTGGTTGGCGACGCCGCCACCTCTGCGGTTTCCTCCTCCACGCGGTGCTCCGCCGCTGGAGGAGTCGCCGCCCAAATCGGCGACGCTATGGTCTCCTCGGCCATCGCCGTCTCCGCGCGGTGCTCGACCGCGGGAGAAACTACTGCCTGCTACGGCTCGCCGGCTGCAGGCGTCTCCATGGCAACGCTGGTAGTTTCTCCGACCTCGCCGAGCCGCCGTCTCTTTGGCTCTGCGGGCTGCCTGAAAGGAAGACAAGTCGAAAATCCTTCAAAGGGGGGAATTCTCGAAGTGAAGTACTGAAGGAGAAAAAGAAATCGAGGGCTTACTCGCCGGCCATCACCCACACCCTCTTCTTCGCCTTGGGAGGCTGGGTGAGGCTTGCTCCGGCCTCCTCCTGGGCCACGCTTGTCCCCGCGCGAGGGATGCCTCCCGCGGTTGCGGCCCTCCTGTCATGGACGGCCTTGGAGCGGGGCTCGCAACGCCCTTTTCCGCCGCCGCTCGTCTCCTCCTCCTCACCGGCGCGCTGGGAGCGGACGATGCGGAAGGCGTCCTCCTCGTCGTCGGAGGAAAGCACCTGGAGGTCCACTTCGGCATGGGCGCTCCTCGAGGATCCGGCGCCCTCGCCGACGGGGTCAGCGCCCCTTGAAGCCTCGTCCTCGCCAAGGGGATCCTCGCTTCTCGAGGCCTCCTCCTCGGCAGACTCGGCCTCCTCAGCCTCAGGAGCCTCATCCACGTACTCCGGCTCCGCCGCCCACGGGTTAGGGCGAGGCCCGCTGTGCCCCGCGGGCACGATTCCCCACTCGTCGAAGATGGGCATATGCGAGCGCTGCTCCTCTATACTCTCCTCGGCGAAGACGATGAGCGGCTTGGTCGCCTCTGTCTTGGTGGACGGGATCTCCGGCGATGTTAAGAGGACGTTCATAATTTGGCGGAGCACATCAGGCTCGAAGCCGTCCCTGCTTAGCCGCATGGCGTCGTATCGCCACACCGGCTCGGCGTGCTGTTGGAGGGGAGCGATGCGGCGCCTGGTGAAGTCCTTCGCCACCATTTGACCGGTGACCCCTGCGTCGCGGATGTGACGGAAGTACACGTACACCGCGTCAAGCTTTGAGCCCCTGAAGTCCGCGCTCGACCAGCGCGCCCACTTCCTCGGCGGCGCCTCGGGCACCTCCAGGAGAGGGTTGGTGGCCTTGGCGTCGACGAAGAGCCACTTCTCGCGGAACTTGTCGACCTTTTTCATCACCTTGGTGACGGCGACCTCGCCAAGCCAGGCGATGGGGATGTAGTTGTCGCTCCGGGCGTCGACGATGCGGAAAGAGACGCATCCGAGCCGTTCGCCCTTGGCAGAGTTCCGAAGAGAGTAGAAACTGCGGAAGAGCGCCACCGAGGGGCGGATGCCGACGTAGGCCTCGCAGAAGTGGGCGAAGATGGCAAGGATGAGGATGGAGTTGGGATGAAGATGAAGGAGTTGGATCTGGTACGTCTCCAAGATCGCCAGGAGGAAATCAGAGAATGGTGGTACCAGGCCGGCGTAGAGAGTATGAAGAAAGATGGGGTAGAAGGTGTCGGTAAGCCTGCTACCCGGCCGGCCTCAGTTCGGTGGCGCCGTGCTCGTTGGTTTTCGCCGCCGCCAGGTGGCGCACCGTCGCTATCGTCGCAGCGGTGACGCGCGTCTTCGGCAGCGCTCCCTCGAGGCAGCAGCGCGCGCCATCGCCGCGGACGTGCCCGCCCGCGCCGTCGCCGTCGACGAGCTCGCCTGCCCGTGGCCTTGCCCTTAGTCGGTGGCTGCTCTTTTGGGCGCCATTGGTCGCCGGAGAAGAAGAAGAGTAGCTCTGGAGGATTGGAGCTCTCTGGGGAGTTGGAGGCGTGGGGAGAAGTGTGCGGAGGAGTTACGGGAGAAGTAATGGGCGCCGCCTGCGCGCCCAGGCTTTATTGACCAGCACTCGAGTCGTGGCGGGCCCCGCCACGTCGCCCGTTGGAGCCGAGGAGGCCGCGGCCGCGGGCGCAACCGCTGCGTGACTACGTGTCGCGGCCCTGTCAGGCATCTTTGGCCCCTCGACGCTTCGCCTTCGTCATGGCCTCGGCGTGCCCGTCGCGGGCCCGGGGGCTACTGTCGGCACAGTGGAAACCAGGGTACCACGGGCCGGCCTGCCAGGGCCCACAAGATTCCTAGGATGATTTTCGCTAAGGACCAGGCTCTCCAAGCCTGGCGAGCCTCGCGAGGAGTTCTCTCCTCGCGAAGGGTTCTCCTCGCCAAGGGTTCTTTCCCTTGGCGAGGTATCGCTCCTCGACAAGGCGCCTCCGACGCCGCCCGCAAATTCTGCTAAGGACCAAGCCGCAAGGCTTGGCGAGGCCTTTCGCCTCGCGAAGCGTTTTCCTCGTGAAGCCACCTCTGCCCCCGCGGCAGAGCGCACATGGACTCTGCGCCATGTGCAGAGTGACGCGCGTGCCTACGCGCGATGACGACGACGCCGCAGTTGCTATTTCCATGTATAAAGCAGTCAACAAAGCGGAGCCAAGCAAAGCGGACAACGAGTATTGCCTCTTTGGTGACAAGGGAACAGTCTGCAGCTACGCTCCAAGGACGACGTCACTAAGGGTCACCTCCCACCTCGGCAAGCGCCAGCCCGCCGTCCAGCTGGTCGGTGTCCCTTTTCAGCTTTGGTGACGCCGTTCCCCTGCCGTGGACCGCGTCCACGATCTTTACCTTTGTGGTAGACCTCACCTTTACGGTGCACCGCGCCTCCTCCTTCGTCGCCATGTGGTAGCCCTTCCCGCCCAAATGTTTGGGCAGAAGAGGCCCAGGACGCCTATAAAAGGAGGGGGAGCACGCCCAAGCAAGGGGTTCGGTTTTTTGGAGTCTAGGAGCCTACTCAAAAACCCTAGATCTGAAGACTAGCAAGTAGCCATTGTTAGCCACCTCGAGCTCGACAAGCTCTCCTTGTACTGTAAACTCTCCAAGCAGAGCAATACACCATAGCAGGACGTAGGGGTTTTACCTCCCAAGAGGGCCCTGAACCTGGGTAATACCTTGTGTCAATCTCTGAGTGTCGTCCGCAGCGAGCCTGACGAGCACCGTCGCCGGAGCACGTTGTGGATTGTTTGATTCCGTGTTCAGCCCCTTACACGATACCTTGGAGACACCCCTAGTTCCTGGGGACAATCTCCGACAGAAATGTTTCTCATATATGGAGGTGACCAAGAGCTTGTCGTAAAGGTTACACGAGCTAGTTGGGATACAAATCAGGATGATTCTAAGTCTCAGTCCGGATATGTATTTATTCTAAATGGTGGCGCTGTGAGTTGGAGGAGTTCCAAGCAGAGCGTGGTGGTGAAATCTTCAACTGAAGCGGAATATGTGGCAGCCTCGTCGGCAGCAAGTTAAGCAGTCTGGATGAAGGAGTTCCTCTCCGAGATGGGTGTGGTTCCAAGTGCGTCAAGACCACTAGCCCTATACTGTGATAATACAGGTGCAATTGCTCTTGTCAAGGAGCCAACTTCACACAAGAACACAAAAAATATCAAGCGCCGCTTTCACAATTTGCGTGAGAATGTCCGAGATGGAGACATGGAGATTGCAAGGTGCACACGGATCTAAATGTGGCAGACCCATTGACTAAACCTCTTCCACGAGCAAAACATGATCAGCACCAGGAGGCCATGGGTGTTAGATTGCTATAAATGTAAACTAGATTATTGACTCTAGTGCAAGTGGGAGGCTGTTGGAAATATGCCCAAGAGGCAATAATAAAGTTTATTATTTATCATATTTCCTGTTCATGATAAATGTTTATTATCCATGCTAGAATTGTATTAATCGGAAACAAATACATGTGTGGAATATAAACGGTAAAGTGTCCCTAGTAAGCCTCTAATAACTAGTTTGTTTGATCAAGTGTTGGTTAGAAGTTTCCTAACCAAGGATTAATGAATCACTTGATAAACGGAGTTGTATCATGGGGATGATATAATGGACAGACCCAATTTAATAGATGTCAAATATAGTTTCCTTAGACCATGAGATTATGTTACTCCCGCTTACCGGAAGAATACTTTGTGGACATCAAACGTCACTTCATAACTGGGTGATTATAAAGGTGCCTTTCAGGTAATTCCAATGGTAGGTTGTTGGGTTGCATGAATCAAGATTGGAATTTGTTCGTCCAACCGTTGGATAGATTTCTCTGGGCCCTCTCGGTAGCATAGCATCCAAACGCTTGCAAGCATATGACTAAGTAGCTAGTCATAACGGATCCTATCCTATGGGTACGAGTAAAGAGAACTTGTCGGAAACGAGATTAATTAGATATGGGGATATGAGTGATTAAGTCTCGAACAAGTAAGATATCGTGAGACAAAAGGAATCGTATATGGATTAAGTGAATCCCGGACATAGTGGTTCAATCGTGAAGTACTTCGTTGAATATGTAGGAATTAATATGGGCATCCCGGTCCGCGCTATTAATATGACATATTCTCAAACCCGTAGGGTCACACACACTTAACGTTCGATGTAGTTAGGGCTCGAGATAAATGATGGTGTGAATGAATATTGATTCGGAGTCTCGGATGGGATCCCAGACATCACGAGGAGTTCCGGAGGGGTCCGGAGAATAAGATTCATATAAGAAAAGTAGTTTCCGGAGGTATCGGAAAGTCTGGGAATTTTCCGGCAGGGTACCAGAATATTCTGAAAGGTTCTAGAGAAGTCTAGAAGTGGGGCCCACAGGAGTTTTGGGGCCCACATAGACCAAGTGGTGGTGCAGCGGCCAACATGGGCCAGCCGCACCAAGCCCACATGGCCCATGCGGCTAGGGCAAGGTGGGGTGCACCCACAACCCTAACCCTAGGGCTTACTTGGGGGCCAAGCCACCCAAGTCGGCCGGCCCTAGGGGTTGGGGCGGCTGCCCCCCTGGCCACCTATATAAGGAGGGGCCAGGGCCAGGGCCGGCGCACCCCCGTGCCCCAAGCCGCCGCCCCCTACCGCACCACCTCCTCCTCTCCTCCTTCTCCGCAGACGCTTAGCGAAGCCCTGTCGGATCTACACCATATCCACCACACCAACCGTCATCGTGCTGCATATCTCGTGAGCCTCTCCATCAACCCTTGCGGGATCAAGAACGTGGAGTCTTCATCGAGCCGTACGTGCGGATCTTGACGCATCGGATAATACATCTCCTCGTGACTAGACAAGTCTAGTTGCGGGGATCGACTAGCCAACCCCTGCCTCGACAAAACACGCTCGGTTTTCTTCGAGGGTGAGATACGATCTCCTTCTTGCTACCACCATCTAGTAGATCTGATCTAGTTTTGGGTTTTATTCCGCATGTTTGTGTAGGAAAAACTTTGTTTTCTATGCTGCGACCCTTCAGCCCTACCGTCCTCCTCCTAGTCCAAGTGGCGGAGGTGGTGGCGGATGTGGTGGCAACTCCCCCAACAATTCCAAGCCCCAACCCAACTGCTCCAAGTCGCCACAACAGCCCCTGCCACAATCCAACAACAACAATAACAGTGGCGGGGGGCGTCGGTGGAACACGGCCGATGGTAATCCGCCGGCCGCCAACTCTGCAACGTCATTGGGCATATCGCTGCCCGTTGCGGAAGCGTTTCGACCGCGATTTTCTCGGTGTTGGCAATGATGGTGCCAACATGGAGCGCCAGATGTCCATGGTGACACACCGACATGGACAGACGCAGTCCTACCCGGTCAACACTAGCTGGTACATTGACAGCGGCGCCACCGACCACCTCACCGGCAATCTGGACAAGCTCATGGTGAAGGAACCATATCAATGGAAAGACCATGTGCACACGGCTAATGGTCAAGGTATGCGCATCTCTTACATTGGTCAATCTACCCTTGCTTCCACCTATCACAAAACACCACTCATAATATGTCTCTATGTTCCCCAAGTAACTAGGAATCTTCTTTCCGCTAGTAAACTTGCACAAGATAACAATGTTTTCGTTGAATTCACCCATATGACGTGTTTGTGAAGGACCGGATACGAAGGACATCCTTCTTAGTGGGTCCTGTCGTGGTGGCCTCTATCATGTTGGTGTCTCCAGTCAAACAAGTCTTCAGCAGTGTCGGCACAGTGGAAACCAGGGTACCACGGGCCGGCCTGCCAGGGCCCACAAGTTTCTTTGGATGATTTTCGCTAAGGACCAGGCTCTCCAAGCCTGGCGAGCCGCCGCGAGGGTTTTTCCCCCGCGAGGGGTCTTTTTCTCCGCGCCGAGGATTCTCTCCCTCGGCGAGGGATCGCAACTCGACAAGGTGTCTCCGACGCCCCCCGCATTCTGCTAAGGACCAAGTCGAAGGGCTCGGCGAGTCCTTCTGCCTCGCCGAGGCTCCTTCCCCACGAAGCCTTCTCTGCCTCCGCGGCAGAGCGCACATGGGCTCTGCGGCATGTGCAGAGTGACGCGCGCGCCTGCGCGCGATGACGACGACGCCGCAGTTGCTGTTTCCATGTATAAGGAGTCAACAAAGCAGCACCAAGCAAAGCGGACAACGAGTATTGCCACTTTGGTGATAAGGGAACCGTCGCAGCTACGCTCCAAGGGCAGCGTCACCGTGGGAACCCGTTCCGCCTCCGCAGCGCCAGCTCGCCCCCGTTGGACGGTGGCCTTTTTCCAGCTTTGGTGACGCCGTCCCTGCCCTGGACCGCGTCCATGGCCTTCACCTTTGGTGGACTTCACCTTTATGGTGCATCGCGCCTCCTCCTTCTCGCCGTGTGGTAACCCTTCCGTCCAAATGTTTGGGCGGAAGAGGTCCAAGACACCTATAAAAGGAGAGGGGCACGCCCTAGCAAAGGGTTCGGTTTTTCGGAATCTGGGAGCTTAGACCAAAACCCTAGATCTGAAGACTAGCAAGTAGCCATTGTTAGCCACCTCGACTCGACAAGCTCTCCGTTGTACTGTGAACTCTCCAAGCAGTGCAATACACCAAAGCAGGACGTAGGGGTTTTACCTCCTCAAGAGGGCCCTGAACCTGGGTAAGACTGAGCGTTCCATC
>QRDG01002113.1:112122-232092 GCA_012064385.1 Puccinellia tenuiflora
CCACGCAGCACCTCGATCATGCCATAAACACTGGCATCGCTATCAATGTATAATAGAGAGATCAAGACTTGTGCAACAACTAGCACATCACAGACTCTACGACACAAAAGATCATATAGCAAATCATATAACGAGAAAGATACAAATTACACACAGAGGTCACATACCCAATAGTACATCATGCGGAAGCGAGGTAGTTGTCTAATACAAAAAGATCCAAAATATGGCCTAAGAGGCCTACAGATAAACAATTCCCAGCCAGCTTGTTCCACGTCGTCCCAAGCTGCCACCTGGGAACCCCAAACTACTCGTCGATGTCAACGAAGAACCCACGTGCCTGCTCGGTGACGTCCTCCTCTGAAACAATTAATAATCAACAAAGAGAGGCTGAGTACGATGTACTCGCAAGTTTAGTAGGGCGATGATACGTCTCAAACGTATCTATAATTTTTGAGTGATCCATGCTAGTTTTGTGATGTTGTCACATGTCTTTAATATCATATTACATCATTTTTATGCATTTTGTCAGACTAACCTATTCACAAGATGCCCAGTGCCAGTTCCCTGTTTTTGTGCTGAAATTGTTGCAGAAAGTTACTTCTGGAAATATTCTCGGAATTGGATGAAAATTTACGACGATTTTTTAATGGACAAATAAGGACCGGAGCCAGAAGCGCAGGTCCTGCTGAGGCATAGAAGGCCCCCGCGGGTACCAGCCACGGCCCAGGGGGAGGCCGCGCCCGCAGGTCGCCCCTGCCCCTCGGGAACCCCCTCGGTCGCCTCCGACGCCTATAAAATCATCCCCGATGCAAAAACCCTACCTGTAACGCCCCGACCCCAAAACTATATAGTGAAGCTTTGTGCAACAGACATCGCTATCCCGTATAGTAGAGAGATCAAGACTTGTGGAACAACTGGCACATTGCATGACTCTACGACACAAAAACATATAGCAACTCATATAAGGAGAAGAATACAAAAATTACACAATAAAAGGTCACAGACCATCAACTCATCAAGCGGAAGCGGGTAGTGTTGTCTAACAACAAGAAGCAAATATATGGCCTAAGAGGCCTACAAATAAACATCACCCCAGCCAGCTTGTTCCACGGTCCCAAGCTTCCACCTGGGAACCCCAGACTAGTAGTCGACGTCAACGAAGAACCCACCTAGCTGCTCGGTGTCGTCCTCCTCTGAAACACAAATATAGAGGCAGCAAAGAGAGACTGAGTACGATGTACTCGCAAGTTTAGTAGGGCGATATAGGCCCGATGACTGACGGAGGCTCTAATGCTTTATATGTATTTCTTTTGCATAAAGCTAATTTTCATGAACCGAACATAATTGACACATGGCATTCGTCTACTCAGAATAGTGTTTATAAAGGGGTAAGAGAGTAACATTTGTCATCATTGGTTCTCATCGAACCTACTTTGTATCCAACCACACTCATCTCCACCAAGGCACCCCCTCGAATAACCCTCGAGGAAATGAACCTTTGTCACACGTTGATTATGCAACCTTTAGCTGCCATATCAATTAGGTTAATATTCTCTATGGTCTCGTATATCCGTTCCCAAGTCGTCCATAACCGCGGACACGGATTTTCGAAAAGATTTAACCCTGCAGGGGTGTACTATTTTACCCATTGGTACCGTCCGGCTCACCTAGTTGGCCCTCTTCCGGGGAAGGCCGGCGAGCGGGCGCGGTTAGACCTTTATAATGCATGAGGCTTACTCAAGGACCATCAGTGTGCGGAAGGACAGGTTCAGCGCTCCCAGCGCCCTGCCCCGCGGCCACATCCTAAAGCCCACAGTCCTCCTCGTTTCTTTTCCACCCACACCACTCACGCGCAAATGGAAATAGCAAACTAGAGGACCCTTGACAAGCCCCTCACAAATTATTCGGTCAAAGGGGATTCCATATGTCCCCACCTTTGGCAGCACGCTCGATCTTGGTTCTAGAGACAAGAACTCGCACCTAGGGCTAAAGTGAGGCAAAACACCATCCCCGATGGCAACTCACCCGAGCCGTCTTAGCATTTTATTTAAGCATCACAATTATCCACCATGCCCGAATCGTTCCATCAACATCAATAAGTATGGAATTCAATAACGAACATTACTAGTAATTCAACTAAGCATTTCTAAGCATGGCTAAGCATATAACCAACCATTATATTCTGTGTCCGGCCAACACATCAACACTAGGGTTCATAGGTAGGGATACATGTGATTGGCTCGGGGAAAACATGCAATCATAGGATTCTCTATATTTTTATCAAAGAGACATTTGAATCGCATGCAATAGTATGGTGGATAAAAGAAGTTGATAAAACATTAGGATGCTAGAATGCCAAGAAGGTTAGGTTATCTCTTGCCTTGTTGCCGGGGCGTGTAGTACGGCTCGTCGGGGTAGATAGGGGAACCCTCGACTCCGGAATCTATCGATACCCAAAATAAATACAAAGCACCAATAAATCACAAGAACACAAGGTGCAATGCTCAATCACATGATGGCATGTCAAACTTATGCAAGACCTTAGCATTTAGATTATCTAACAAATTAAATGGAGTTCCAAATAATTAGTGCAATTATTTGGACGCAACTCCATATTTATCTTAGTGACCACAATCTTGATCAATTATTAAGATATTAGAGAAGTGGCTCAAATGTGCATGAATATGACATGAAACGTGTAGGATTTGTCATTCCGATCATTTTGGTACTTTATTTGTAAATTTCGGAGCACCGATGAATAAATAGCAAAATAAATTAAATAAATAAATTCAATTCTTTTAATCAAATTATGATTATCATCAAATTAATATTTGTGATCATGAATTGATATTAGCATGGTTTAATAGCATTTGACATATTGATCACATTGATATTTTATTCATAATTTTTGGAACAATATTTATCGGAATGTGATTTTTCCCAATTAGGTCTCATTTTTACCATTTTAGGAATTCATATATAATTAGCAAGATTAGAAATCCAACAGACTGCTACCATGATTCTATCACATAGGGTTTGCTTTGCTGAACATTTTTATATTTGGTTTGCAATTTTTGAAGCATTATTCGAAAAGATACTAAAGTTTTTAAAACTGTTTTATTTCTTAAAAAGAAAAGCCAACGGCAGACAGGCCGGCCTCACAGCCGGCCAGGCCGGGCCTGAGGCCGGGATGATACCCGAAGCGGCCGGCCCACGGGTCGGCCCTGGCTGGCGTGCAGGCCGGGGCACCACCCGAGCCAGCCGGCCTTTGGGCCGGCCCAGGCCGGCATCCTCGTTGGCGAAGGGGAACGGCTCGAGGATGAGGGCGTTGGCTGGAAGGAGGAGGAGGCACGCTTCCACCGCACGGACACGTCGAAGGGGACGGCGACCATGGCGTCGCGGCCGGGCAGCTCTGGCTTCGGCTGCTTCAGCAATTTGAAGGAGGATGCCGGCCTCGTCCGATCTCCGGCCTCGGACCTCCTCCGCGGCGACCACAGGGATGGAATCGTGGAGCTTCATGGCGACCCAGGGGGGGCTCTCGGTTTGGGGAAAGAAGAACAGAGGAAGAAGGGAAAAGAGGGGACGGGGAGGGAGATGGTGGGCATGGGGAGCAGGTGAGCACGCATGCGTCGGGGTGGCCCTTTGCCGCGACATGGGGGGGCACGGCGCGTGGGGTGCATCGGCGGCATGGCGCCAGCGGCCTCCCTGGCGCCACAGTGAAGGAGGGGGGAAAGAGAGGGACTGACAGTGGGGGGGCCACTGTCAGACATTTGATCTTTTTGCATTTTCTTTTTCTGATTTTTTTGCAGCAAGGTTCAACTATTTAGAAGAGCTATTTAAGCAAATTAGAAAAATCTGGGAAAATTCATGGGGCTCCCTAGGTCCTGAGGAAACACCACAAGAATGGCTATCCCAAAATAAAATGTTTAGATTCACACCTATTTATATTGTTACAATTCGATCATTTTTGATAATTTGCAAAAATGCCTTTATTTGGAGCATTTTAACATTCTCTAAATTTATGAAATTGCTTGAGTAGGCTCCCCTTGCCAGTTAGAGACTCCACAAAAATTCTAGCTTCAAAAATAAAAAGTTTTGCACCCTATTTGTTCATAGGGTTTAGTCAAAGCCATTTTTGTTAAATTCCAAATTAGATTTATTTGGGGCATTTAAACATTTCAATATATTATGAAAATATTTATGGAGGCTCATATTCTAATAATGAAGCACCCCATATTTTTATTTTGAAATTTGGGGAAAGTTTAACTTGGTTCCAAAAATATAATTTGAATTGAACCAAATTGAATTCCCAAATTTATTTTACTTGATTTTTAAGGACTTAGCCTTTGGCAATTATTTACAAAATATATCCTTGAGTTTCCTGAACAGTTTGGAGACTCAAGATCAATTGGTTTTACCAAATTGAGTATTGTATTTGGTTTGGAAAATTTAGGAAGGGTTTTGCTTCCCTAGTTTTTAATTTCCAAGTGTTGATTTATTTAGAATTAGCAATTTAAATAAGTATGCCATGATGCAATGCAAACGAAAAAGTGAAAAATTGGCCCATATTTTAGGGTGCTAATCTGGGGCTGTTACACTACCCCCCGAAGGATTTTCCCGAATACGCAACAGAGCTCCACCGCCATCGCCGACAAGTTTCGAGGGTCAGATTGATCATGTTCCGGCACCCTGCTGGAGGGGGGATCGACCGCCGGAGCCATCTCCATCGACACCTCTACTTCCCGCGATGAGGAGGGAGTAGTCCCTCACCAGGGGCGAGTCTTATACAAGTAGTTATGTGGTTATCTCTCTCTCCCATGATGTGATCTTCGTTGTAATCATGAGCTTTGTTAGTATAATTGAATACGTGATGTTTCCCTATGTGTAATAGATATGATTTTGCTCAAGTGATGTTATTTAGTACAATTTCCGGAGTCACCGTTGTGATCACGGTATCTCGGTGACAGTGTGGGTGCCGTGTCTGACTCTATGGATAATAGATTCGAAGGATCTTCATCATGAGTTTGTTCTTTATTATTGTTGGATTGAATAGATCATGAGGTTTCTTGATGCTTGTGTTATTAAAGAAAGAGACTATTCAAGAAATATGTTTTGGTGTTTGTTAGTACTATCTTTGGATGCGGATAGTGACAGCATGAAGTGTCCATAGATGTGGAATACGAACTTTAAGGTGTGCTTTTCGTAGCCCTACGCAATTCTAATTCTATTTGATCCATGAAAGAATGATCTCCGAGTAACGTCTACCATGCATGTGTTTTTGTGGAACTATTATGTGTTTAAGTATGTTAATGATGTTGAGAGTAGTCACTAGTGAAAGTATGAAGCCTAGGCCTTGTTTCCAAGCATTGTTACACCGTTTTTAGTCACTTTTGTCACTTGTTTGCTTGCTGCCATTTTTATTACAGAATTACAAAATCACCTTCTACCATCCATATCACTTGCATTTTACCATCTCTTCGCTGAACTAGTGCACCTATACAACTGACAATTGTATTAGGTGTGTTGGGGACACAAGAGACTTCTTGTATCTTAATTGCAGGGTTGCTTGAGAGGGATATCTTTGACCTCTACCTCCCGTGGATTCGATAAACCTTGGGGTACTCACTTAAGGGAAATTTGCCGCTGTCCTACAAACCTCTGCACTTGGAGGCCCAACAAGTCTACAAGAATAGAAGCGTGTAGTAGACATCAAGCTAATTTCTGGCGCCGTTGCCGGGGAGGTAAGGTAAAAGGTACTCACACTCCGACGACGAAGCTAATTTCTAGCATTGTTGTTGGGGAGGTGAGCGCTTGAAGGTATCTTCTTTCGATCTTGCAATAAAATCTTTTCGTTTCTTGTTTTTATTTCACTAGTTAGGCTTAATGGAAAACAACAAAAAAATGAGAGATCTTTATAAACTCTATCTTGAAATTGGTCATGATGCTTTTGAAGAGAAAATTAAAAAACCTATGGAACTTTATTTGCATAACAATCATGCTAGTAGCAATGTTATTCGTATGATTTCTTTGAATGCTATTGTTGCTAATACTATGGAAAACTCTAAGCTTGGGGATGTTGGTTTTGATGAATATGATCTTTTTAGTCCCCCAAGTTTGAAGGAGGAAATTTGCTTTGATGATACTATGCCTCCTATATATGATGATTATAATGATGAATGTGATATTTTCAGTCCACCTACTATTGAGGAAAAAGTTTATTATGATCATGATATGCCTCCTATTTATGATGACTACAATGATGGTTATGATAGTTTTACTCCCACTATTACTAATGAGAAGGATTTTACTTATGTGGAGAGTAATAATAATACTTTTATGCATGTGAATCATGAGAAAAATGCTTTATGTGATGGCTATGTTATTGAGTTTTCTTATGATTCTACTGAAAGTTATTATGAGAGAGGGAAGTGTGGTTATATAAATTTTCATCTTATGAAGTTTCCCCTCTTTACGTTGAATGTTTTAATGTGCACCTGCTTTTGCCTTCCTATGCTTAATGCTTATGCTCCAATGATTTATTTTCTTACAAGATGCATATGCATAGGAAGAGAGTTAGACTTAAATGTGTTTGATATTTGCTTCATGATTCTCTCTTTTGCGTTCCAACTCTTATTCTTATGAGAGCATCATTAAAATTATCATGCCTAGCTAAAAGGCTTAAAAGAAAAGTGCTTGTTGGGAGGCAACCCATGTTTTCTTTTCTTCCAGTTTGTTTTTGTTTTTCTTGAGTCATGAAGTTGTTGCATCTGTATCAATTTCATTGTATCTTTTTCTTTTGGTTTTTTGTGCCAAGTTTAGCCTCTAATGCATTGAAAGTGCGAGGTGTTGTTTTGCTGTCCAGAAACAGAATTTTGTCCTTCACTGTTCGAAAATCTAAAAATCCTCTGAATTTTATCTTTTTCTGAAATTTCTGGAACGAGGCTGACACTTTTAGCTATCTTTCGTTAGTTTTAACTTTTCTGATTTGAGCTACAGAAGTGCCTCGAAAAATTCAATCTTTACATACTGTTCAGTTTTTGACAGATTCTGCTTTTATTTTGTATTCGTCTTTTTACTATCGTCAAATGTGATACTCTTGAGGAGGAGTGCCACATTGAGGCTTAGTAAACAGTAGCTAATACCCAATAAAGTTGTTTGCAATTTGTCTTGAGTTGAACACATGTGCATTTTTAATTTATGAGCACTAACCCTCTAATCAGTTTATGAGAAGTTTTGTGTGAAGGGAGTTTTTAAGTTCCAAAGGAGAGGAACATGAAGAAATTGAAGATGGATCAAAGCTCAAGCTTGGGGATGCCCCCATGGCACCCCCTCTGAATATCAAGAACCATCAAGCGTCAAAGCATGGGGATGCCCAAGGCATCCCCTCTTCTTCATCGACTATCATGAGTTCGTCTTCGTTGAACTAAGTTTTTATCACTTTACATATTATGTGCTATGCTTGGAGCATCTTTTTACTTTCAGTTTTGTTTTGTTTGTTTGCTGGTCATATGCTTGTTGGATCCTTGCTTTGTTTGTGTGGGAGAGAGACACGCTCCGCTTTTTCATTTGAATACTCCTTTGCTTCGCTTATATCTTGTTGAGTATTCTTAGCTACTGTTTGTTAGCTAGTAAGCTCTCGCTTTTAACTTTTATCTAGTTTAGAGATGCTAGTTGTTGATGTTAAACTCTCTTGTTCTTCACTTATATTTGTTATAGAGTTGCTATGGTTGCTTGTTTAATTTGTTAGAGCGACAAAATGCTATCCATGTGATATTGGAATGAAATGAAATCCTGCATAGTCTTGTAGATCATAGTGTGGATACTTGACGCTTCTCATTTGTTTTGAGATATTAGGATGAATGCTTAAACTTGCTGGTTATTTGAGTGGAATTGATTAGTAAATAAATACTGTTAAAAACTTGAAACTATGTGGTGTTTCGTAGTTGTTAATTCTTTAAGCTAATCTTTCCATCAAAAGAATTGTTTGGTCTACATTGGAGACGGTGTGGAGCTTTTATGGTTATGTGATAAATGTCTTATGCTACTCTGTTACCGGTTAATTTTAGATGTTTGCTTCAAATACCTTCGTTGCTAAGGCCAAAAATTCGTACTGAGTGTATGGTTCACTCGTGCATCCAAATCCCAAAGCCAAACTATCTTGCCAGCTGAGTCCACCATATCTACCTATGCATGGTATTTCCTGCCATTCCAATTAAATTTGTCATGTGCTATCTTTAAAAAGTCAAAATACTCCTTTGTGTGCCTCTGTTTTTAAGCTCATGAGGGAGTAGTAGAGAGCTAGATATAACTTGTGACGAGCAAGGTCATTTCCCCCCTTTCACCCGGTGTCGATGGATTACGTCTTCACTTGAATCAACCCGAGAGCAGCTTAAGCAAAATATAAATATAACTCACCATTCTCCTCCGCGCAATGCAAATCTGAGAAATCAGCTCAACTATTGGACAGTGGTGAAACCAAGGAGAAAGAAGAGCGTACTCGCTCCTCTAAAAACCAGCTGCTCTCACAAGTCTAAAAAACCTTGCTTGTTATGGGGGACTAGATAGCTTCTCTGTTGTGAAGTCGTTGACGAAAGCATGCATATCTCAAAATTGTTTTACTTCTGTTTCATAAAAAAAACAAAAAGCTCCAGCACATGACTAATCCCTGTTTCCCTCTGCGAAGGGCCTTTCTTTTACTTTTAATGTTGAGTCAGTTTTCCTCTTCCTTCTATCCCACCAAAGCAAACATCTAGCATTGACCGTGGGTATCATTGATCATATTGCATTGTCAGATTAAACATGAATATTTATATTGACTTTACCGTTGGAAGTTGAAGCTTTTTGCTAAAACTTGCATCTTCTTTGTTTTGATTCTCAAACACTTTTTTCATGGAATTGTTAACTTTGTGAATTAATCAAATGTGGATCACATTGCTGTCATGTCTTTAACGTACTATTTATGAAAGGTTTTGCTTGAATGATTCAACTTGGTTATTCATTGCTTTCTTGCTATCAACTATAGACAATTGTTTTGTATCACTTCATTCGCATCCTATGATTTACATTACTATCTTGATCATGTTTGTGTTGGTTGCATGTCTCATCAAAAATTATTTTTTTATCACTTACCTACTCGAGGACGAGTAGGAGTTAAGCTTGGGGATGCTGATACGTCTCAAACGTATCTATAATTTTTGAGTGATCCATGCTAGTTTTGTGATGTTGTCACATGCTTTTAATATCATATTACATCATTTTTATGCATTTTGTCGGACTAACCTATTGACAAGATGCCCAGTGCCACTTCCCTGTTTTCGTGCTGAAATTGTTGTAGAAAGTCACTTCTGGAAATATTCTTGGAATTGGACGAAAATTTACGATGATTTTTTATTGGACAAATAAGGACCGGAGCCAGAAGGGCAGGTCCAGTTGAGGCACAGAAGGCCCCCCGCGGGTACCAGCCACGGCCCAAGGGGAGGCCGCTGCCGCAGGTCGCCCCTGCCCCTCGGGAACCCCCTCGGTCGCCTTCGACGCCTATAAAATCATCCCCGATGCAAAAACCCTACCCCCCAAACGATTTTCCTAAATACGCAACAGAGCTCCGCCGCCATCGGCGACAAGTTTCGGGGGTCAGATTTATCCTGTTCCGGCACCCTGCCGGAGGGGGGATCAACCGCCGGAGCCATCTCCATCGACACCGCTGCTTCCCGCGATGAGGAGGGAGTAGTCCCTCACCGGGGCTGAGGCTTATACAAGTAGCTATGTGGTTATCTCTCTCTCGCATGATGTGATCTTCGTTGTGATCATGAGATTTGTTAGTATAGTTGAATACATGATGTTTCCCTATGTGTAATGGATATGATTTTGCTCAAGTGATGTTATTTAGTACAATTTCCGGAGTCACCGTTGTGATCACGGTATCTCAGTGACAGTGTGGGTGCCGTGTGTGATTCTATGGATAATAGATTGGAAGGATCTTAATCATGAGTTTGTTCTTTATTATTGTTGGATTGAATAGATCATGAGGTTGCTTGATGCTTGTGTTATTGAAGAAAGAGACTATTCAAGAAATATGTTGTGGTGTTTGTTAGTACTATCTTTGGATGCGGATAGTGACAACATGAATTATCCATAGATGTGGAATACGAACTTTAAGGTGTGCTTTTCGTAGCCCTATGCAATTCTCATTCTATTTGATCCACGAAAGAATGATCTCCGAGTAACGTCTACCATGCATGTGTTTTTGTGGAACTATTATGTGTTTAATTATGTTAATGATGTTGAGAGTAGTCACTAGTGAAAGTATGAAGCCTAGTCCTTGTTTCCAAGCATTGATACACCGTTTTTAGTCACTTTTGTCACTTGTTTGCTTGCTGCCATTTTTATTACAGAATTACAAAATCACCTTTTACCATCCATATCACTTGCATTTTACCATCTCTTCGCCGAACTAGTGCACCTATACAACTGACAATTGTATTAGGTGTGTTGGGGACACAAGAGACTTCTTGTATCTTAATTACAAGGTTGTTTGATAGGAATATCTTTGACCTCTACCTCCCGTGGATTCGATAAACCTTGGGTTACTCACTTAAGGGAAATTTGCCGCTGTCCTACAAACCTCTGCGCTTGGAGGCCCAACAAATTTACAAGAATAGAACCGTGTAGTAGACATCAGGCGATATAGGCCCAATGATGACAAGGCTCTAAAGCGGTATAGTAGTTAATTTGTATAAAGCTATTTTTCCTTTTCAAAACATGACTCATCTCCACCAGAAACCACCACTCATCTCCACCAAGGTACTTCCTCGAATCACCCTCGAGGAAATGAACCTTTTAACATACGTTGAGTTGCAACCTCTAATTGCCAAATCTTCTATTATATACTTAAAACAATAGAAAATAAAGCTACCATGTTCACCCACATAGGCTAAAAATATATGCTTCATTGATCTTAATCTTAATGGCTGAGATTTAATGTCAACAGGTGTTACGCAAAAAGTTGTCACGATGCAACCTTTTCCGAACATACAACATCATACACAGCCACGTACAAGCATAATGTGTAGCAAAAAAAAAGTTAACCAGATGTGTTACGTGCAACCAAAAACGTGTAGGACACAAGGTCAAATACCATATGTGTTGGACCAGGACACTACCCATCGCATTGTTTTTATTTTGGCAAATCTAACCGAGAGAACGTGATGGAAGAAGATAGGTGTTGAGCAAAAAATTGTCACGTCTAAACCTACATGGCTGGATACAAGAATAATAATTTGTTTTATCTACAACTCCCTCCGTTCCATATTAGATGACTTCTAAATGGATGTATCAGGTCTTTTGATAAATCTGACCGAGAAACGTAGTTATTTAGATGTGTTACGTGCAACAAAGCGTGGCTGCCACCGCCCGCTGGTGTATTCCGATCCTTAGCATGTCCTCAAGAGCTCAAGCTAGCATGCCGGTGCAATCAGCCAGTCGACTCTCCTCACCATGCATACACATCAACTTCGTCAGGTTTTAATACTGCCTCATTCATACACCATGTAGACATCCAAGATTGATCGATTGATGGAATTAGGACTTTGCCTGATGCACACATCCGAACAGCTTATTAGATACTACCGGAGGCAACAGCATCTTCCACACTGACACACACCCATCCGGCGACGACGGCGAGGGTCTTGATCTGCCTGACGCAAGTAGGGAGATAGCTCCCACCTCGACGCGCCGTCTCCTTAATGAAATCCTCTCAACTAAGAGCTGGAACAACCATCGCTAACTTCAAAATTCGAGCTTGCCCGCCTTTTTCTTTTGCGAGGAGGCTTTGATAACTCGGCCTTTTAATTCTAGGCATTATTCTCGCTGTGGACTTTTGCACTGTGGGTCGTTGACTTCATCCTCCACAGAAGGTGTTGATACTGGGCGTTACTATTGTTAACTGATTGTTGATTGTATCAGATCTTCTATACATATTTTTGGGGCTTGGTGTTTGAAGTAAAATACCTAGACAAAACTCTGGCTATTAAGGGAGCAATTGTGTATATCCAGTTACACACAAGGAGTAGCAACAAGATGGCAATAACAGTACTGTATTATACATTTTATACATTTAGCTAGACACCAAGGCCTTTTTTTTTGGTGCAGGATTATTGTTTAGGTGCCTATATCTGAGTGGTTTTTGGAGGTTATGCATGCACACACAATGTTTGATGAGACTCCAAGCATCGATGAAGTGATGTTACAAAATTTAGGGGTGTCACTAGATTGGAAAAGATTATATGGGTGAAGATACATAATAAAAGAGATGATTGTTAAGATGACAGAAATAAGCCATGTAAGCGGCCTAATTGTTCTACATGATAGAAAAAATATATGTGAATGAGAGTGTAATAAATAGATTAGATTTAAGTGTCAATGGGGGTAACATGGAGACTGTTTAAAGTAATATCGCTTCATGAAAAATAGGAGAGAGTGAAAAATGATTGGAGTCAAACTTCTCTAACTTGTGCTTACACATTTAAACAAGTTGAAAAATTAATAAGAAAAAAGAAAATAGATAATTTTTTGTTGAATTTGTTTTTTCCAATTTTCACTTTCCTTTATTTTTAGGAACATTTTAATCGCAAAATTAGTAATGGTCAAATTGCATATTCGAGTGTTTCTGTCATATCTATAGTATCATGTATTTTACAATGAGGGACTTAATAAGCGAATGAAAGAACCTGAAAAAGTAAGCAAACACTCTAATGTTGAATCATCCAAAAATACATTACATGTTATTTTATGAGCATTGATCATAAGATTACTTATACAATATTGGACCATAGTCGATAACTGTATCTGAACAATATTTGTCCATTGACATCATTATGTGGACCAAAATATTCGGCGCTACTTTACATGTAATACTCATTCAATATTGAAAAAAAAATTTGACCATAATGCCCTGCACGTTTTGAACAAAATCTTTGACCATCAATTTAGTTAACAAAATATGAGATTTATGTCACAAAATTATACCACTATAAAATTGTTTTAAATATAAATGAAACTATATATTTTTGGTGGTGTATTACTTATATATTTTCAATCAAGTTTGTGGTCAAAATAATGCTCAATAAATATCGTAACATGCAAACACACAAATTCAATATTTATCAAATAAACATACGTAACTCTTTTGAGAGAAAACTAGCCGCGCAAATAAGTGGGTCATCATGCTAGTTTTAATTAAGATTCATGTTTTCTATGAGCCTGTACTAATTTACCCACCGGTACCGTCCGACCCCTTGCCTGTACAATTAGCTCTCTTTCGGGGAAAGCCGGCAGGGCGGGCGCGGTTAAACCTTTACAATGTATGAGACTATCCAAGGGTCATCGTGGCGACAGGACAAGTTTATCCAGCCTATTTCAGCCCCTCCCCCCATCGCCACATCCTACACACACCACATCCTCATCTTCGCACCTTCATCACCTGCAACTCACACGCAAATGGAAAGCGCAAACTAGAGGACCCTTGGATACGCCCGCACAAATTATTGGGTTAAAGGGGATTCCATATGTCCCCACCATTGGAAGCACGCTCGGTTCTTGGTTCTATCTAAAAGCACTCTCAGCCTAGGCGGCATGAATGAGGCAAAACACCATCCCCAGATGGCAACTCATCCAAGCCTTTTAGCATTTTATTATTTAACACAAGTAACCACCATGTCCGGAACTTTCCATCAACATCATAATTATGGAAAATAAATCACCGGACAATAAAGAATTTAACCAAGCATGGCTAAGCATAGCTAAGCATATGAACAACAGATATAAAGTATCTCAGGCCAACACATCAACCTATGGTTAATAGGAGGGAAGACATGGAAGGGTTTAGGGGACATGCATATCATAGGATACTCTATATCTTGATAAAAAGTCGACATTGGAATCGAATGAAATATTATGGTGGAAAAAATACTTGCATACACAATAGGATGCTATATGCCAAGAAGGTTAGGTTATCTCTTGCCTTGCTGACGGGGCGTGTAGTACAGATCGTCGGGGTAGGTAGGGGAACCCTCGACTCCTGAATCTATTGATACCCAATAATAATAGAAGAACAAATAAATAACACGAAGACAAGGTGCCATGCACAAACATGATGACATGTCAAGTTTATGCAATGATATCATCATATGATTTATCTAACAATTTAAATGGAGTGCCAAATAATTAGTGCAATTATTTGGAAGCAACCCCATATTTAACTCAATGATCACATTGCTCATGAATTTTTACATTACTAAAAGGTGACTTAAATATGCATGAACATGACATAATTAGACAGGTATTGCTCTTCTGATCATTTTGGTACCTTATTTGTAATTTTCCAATTATCGAGGAATAAATAGTGAATTAAATGATTATTTGAATTTAATTATTTTAACCATTTATTAAAAGACATCAAAGAAAAGTTTGTTGTCATGATGTGATATTAGCTTGATTAGATAGCATTTTCCATGCTGAGCACTTTGATATTTTATTTACAATTTTTGGGCAATTATTCATCGAGTTATGATTTTTCCCAATATTGTTATTATTCTTGCCATTTTAGTAATTCTTAATAAACAGCAAATTAATAGTTTCAAAAGACCATTACAAAGATAGTAATAGGTAGGGTTTGTTTTTCTGAACAATTTGATATATCATTTGCTAAATTTGAAAAAATATTTAAATAGTTAACATTTTTTTAAAGAAACTGTTAGGCCGTCCTTCAGACCGGACAGGCCGGCCCACAGGCCGGGCTATCACCCGAGACAGCCGGCCTTTTGACCGGCCCAGGCCGACACCCAGGCCGGGCAAGCAACCGAGGCTGTCGGCCTCCTGGCTGGCCGGGCCGGTCCCCAGGCCGGGCACAGACCCGAGCCTGCCGGCCTCTTTGCCGGCCCGGGCCGGTTCCCCGGCCGGGCGCACGGCGGCGTCGACGGTGACCGACGGCGACGTCGAGCGGCGACGAGAGGGAGAGGGGAAATGGGAGGAGGTCCAGGGGGAGCGGAGCTCACCAGGAGCACGTTGGCGTGGTCGGTGAGGCCGGAGAGGGACGGACGGCGGTGGATTTCGCTCGGCGGAGCTCGGCCGACGCGGACGAAGACGAGGACGACGGCGTGGATCCCGAGCATCCCGGCTTGATTCCGCCAGAGGGAGGGAGAGGAGGATGCGTCGGAGGTTTCTACGGTCTTTGATCTACTCGGGGTGGCCCTAGACGACGGCGACGAGCTTGACAGCCATGGCGGCCGTGGTGGAGCTCGGGTGGAGAAAGGGCTAGCGGCGATCCAGAAATTGAGAGAGGAACGGGGAGGTGAGAGAGAGGGGAGCAGGTGGCGTCGGTGGCGGCCTCCTTATCCTCCAGGGGGCCACGTTAGCGTGCGGCACAAGGGCGGGGCGGCATGGCGGCATGGGCGCTCCACTGTCGCCACAGGAACAAGCGATGAAGTTTTGTAGAAACCCCCCCCGGCTCTGTTTAAAAGTGATTTGCAAATTGGTCCAGCAGGCTTTCAGTGATTTAAATGAGGCACTTAACCATTTTCTAAAATTCTGCAAAAATTCATGTAGGCTCCCCATAACATTCAGAACCTCCACAAAAATTTGTGTTGCAAAATAAGAAGTTTTGAGCAACATTTGCACAGGGCTTACAAATGGCAATTTTGATAATTTCCAAATCCATTTACTTGGGGGTACTCAAACATCTTCAAAAATAGTGAAAATATTCATGGAGGCTCCCAATATAATAAAGGAGCTCCCCATAATTTTATTTTGAATTTTTGGAAAGTTTCACTTGGTTTCAAAATTTCAAATTGATTTGAACCTATTTGAATTCTCAGCTTTTTATTTCCTTGCTTGGCAAGAATTTGCTTTTAATAAATAATTATAATTGGATTATTGGAACTTCCTGGACAAATTGGAAGTTTAAATTTATTTGTTTGCCAAGTTGAGCAATTGCATTTGGTGTAGAGCAATTGCAAATTTATTGGTTTGCCAAGTTGAGAAAAATGGTTTAAGATGTGGCTTGTTAGAAGTAGCAATTTCAAATGCATGCCATGATGCAAACATGAATGCCAAAAAGTGGAAAATTTATTCATATTTTCAGGCTCCAAACTGGGGCTGTTACAAATCTACCCCCTTACAGGAATCTCATCCTGAGATTCTAGCTTGAGTGAAGAAGGCGGGATATTCCTGGATTTTGAGGAACTTGATGGTCTTGTTACGGGTCTTCCTTTCCACTTCATCCAAGATGCGGATAGGATGCTCACGGTAAGTTAGATCCTCCTGGATGTCCAACACTTCATGATCAACCCCACGGATAGGATCTTTGAAGCATCGACGGAGTTGAGAGACATGGAACACATCATGCACATCCGGAAAGTTTGAGGGTAGCTTGAGTTGGTAGGAGAGATCTCCTCGCTTGGCTAGGACGGTGAAAGGACCAACATAGCGAGGTGCCAATTTTCCCTTGATCCCGAAACGACGAACGCCTCGGAGGGGAGAGACATGAAGGTAGGCTTTATCACCAATTTCATAATGAACCTCCTGATGATGTTTATCATAGTAGCTCTTCTGCCTGGACTGAGCAATCTTGAGATTTTCCCAAATGATATGGACTTTCTCTTCAGCCTCATTGATCACATCAGGGCCGAAGAATGGCCTCTCTCCAGTTTCAGACCAATTTAGAGGAGTCTGACATTTTCTCCCATAGAGAACCTCAAATGGGGCCATTTGCAGACTAGCCTGATAACTGTTGTTTTAGGAGAACTCGGCGAGGGGGAGATACTTTTCCCAACCCTTAACGAAGGAGATAACACATGCCCGAAGCATGTCCTCAAGAACTTGGTTCACCCTTTCAATCTGACCATCAGTCTGAGGATGATAAGCGGTGCTGAAGTTGAGACGGGTTCCAAGAGCCTTTTGGAATCTTTGCCAGAATTTGGACACAAATAGACTCCCACGGTTGGAAATGATTCTCAAAGGAACCCCATACAAAGGGACAATCCGGGCCATATACTGCTCAGTCAGTTTAACAGAGTTGATATCCTCGCGAACAGGGAGGAAATGGGCGACCTTGGATAGACGATCAATGACTATCCAAATGGCATTGTTACCCTTTGGCGATCTTGGAAACCTGGTGATGAACTCCATACCCACTTCATCCCATTTCCACTCGGGAATGGCTATGGGGCGAAGGGTACCCGCTGGCCTTTGATGTTCAGCCTTCACTCGGCGATAGACATCGCATTCATCAACATACTTGGCAATTTCTCGCTTCATGCGAGTCCACCAGAATCTGTTGCGGAGATCTTGGTACATCTTGGTTCTACCAGGGTGGATGGATATGGGAGACTCATGTGCTTCTTGGAGTATCAACCCCTTGGTATTTCCCCTCTTGGGCACCACAAGACGGTCCCCAAAATAGACAACACTGGAGTCATCAATGGAGAAGCACTTAGCTTTCCCACTTGTGATATTCTTTTTGATCTTTCGGATGCCAGCATCATTTTGCTGGGCTGCCTTGATTTCATCCTCAAGAGTGGACTTGATTTCCAAGTTTGCTAGATATCCGGAGAGAACAATCTCCAGATTCAACCGAGCAAATTCCTCATGGAGAGCAGGTTGCGCCTTTTCAACCATTAGAGTGTTGCAATAAGCCTTGCGACTCAGAGCATCTGCCACGACGTTGGCCTTGCCGGGCTGATAGTTGAGGGTCACATCATAGTCCTTAATCAACTCCAGCCATCTTCTCTGTCAGAGATTCAGATCTGGCTGGGTAAAGAGATACTTCAGACTTTGATGATCCGAGAAGATTTCGCAACGGTTGCCCAACAGGTAGGGCCTCCATTACTTCAGAGCATGAACCACAGCAGCAAGCTCTAGATCATGAGTTGGATAGTTGTGCTCATGCGGCTTGAGCTGATGAGAAGCATAGGCTACCACATGGCCTTCTTGCATTAGCACACAGCCCAAACCTTGCAATGAGGCATCACAGTAGACGACAAAGTCTTTGTCTATGTCAGGAAGGACAAGCACAGGAGTGGTTGTGAGTTTGACTTTGAGAGTTTGGAAGCTCTCTTCAGCCTTGTCTGTCCACACAAACTTCTTATCTTTCTTGAGAAGGTCAGTCAAAGCTTTGGTTATCTTGGAAAAGCCCTCGATGAATCGGCGGTAATAACCCGCCAACCCAAGGAAGCTACGGATGTCTTTGACGGACTTTGGAGTTGGCCAATCCAGGATTGCCTGAATCTTGTCGGGTATCACAGCCACTCCAGCAGCTGACACCACATGACCGAGGAAGATGAGCTCCTTTAGCCAAAACTCACACTTGGAGAACTTGGCATAGAGGCGATGATCACTAAGCTTGGTCAGAACTAGCCGTAGATGCTCAGCATGTTCTTCTTCAGTTTTGGAGTACACGAGGATGTCATCGATGTAAAATGGAGTTCATAAGCCTTATGAAGGTAGCCGGGGCATTGGTGAGACCAAAAGACATGACAGTATACTCATATAAGCCATAACGAGTAGTGAAAGCCATCTTCGAAATATCCTCCTTTCTGATTTTGATCTGATGGTAGCCCGACCTCAGATCCATCTTGGAGAATACCGTTCCACCAGCTAGCTGATCGAATAGGTCAGTTATTCAGGGAATAGGATACTTGTTCTTGATGGTTACCGCATTCAAAGGACGGTAATCAACAACCAGACGAGGAACATTTGAATCCCTCTTCTTGACAAAGATGACCGGGCAGCCCCAGGGTGAGCTACTAGGACGAATGAATTCCTTCTCCACCAATTCATCAATTTTTTTCTTCAGCTCAGTCAGCTCTTCCGCTGGCATGCGGTAGGGCCTTTTGGAAATTGGAGCCGTTCCCGGAACCAATTCAATGACAAACTCCACACTTCGATCAGGTGGCCGTAATGTCCCGGGGTTTTTCCCCAAATTAGATTTTTGTTTGTTTTGCTTTTTGCATCATCATGACATCAGCATCATCGCATCGCATATTTTGGCAACAAAAACTATTTTTATTAAACCCTATTTTATTTGTCAGAGATCTGTCCCAGGAACTGGGTGCATCTCACTAGGTAACGAGTAAGGGGCTGAACACGGAATCAAACAACCCTCAACGTGCCTCGGCGACGGTGCTCGCTGAGATCGCTGTGGGACGGCACTGCAGAGATGAACACACGGCGTTTACCCAGGTCCAGGGCCCTCTTGGAGAGGTAAAACCCCTACGTCCTGCCTTGGGTGTATTGCACTGCTTGGAGAGGTTACAGTACAAATAGAGCTTCGGGAGCTCGAGGTGGCTAACAATGGCTATCTCTAGAACAGCCCTAGGGTTTTAGATCCAGAACCAGACTTCGAACCGGGCTTCGAACCCTTTGCCCGAACGTGCTCCCCCTCCTTTTATAGGTGTCTTGGACCTCTTCCCCCAAATATCTTGGTGGGAAGGGCTACCACATGGCGACGAAGGAGGAGGCCGAGTGCACGGTAAAGGGAGAGGCCATGGACGCGGTCCATGGCAGGCGAGCGGCGTCACCAAAGCTGGAAAGGCCACAGTCCAGCCAGGACGATGGGCTGGCACTGCTGGGTCTCGGGAGGCGCCCCACGGTGACATCGCCCTTGGAGCGTAGCTGCAGACGGTCCCCTTATCACTGGAATGGCAAGTCTTGTTGTCCGCTTTGCTTGGTGCTGCTTTATTGACCGCTTTATACACGAGAACGGCAACTGGGGCGTCGTCGTCACTGCGCGCAGACGCGCGCGTCACTCTGCAGCGGGCGCAGAACCCATGTGCGCTCTGTCGCGGAGACAGAGCTCGCTTCGTGGGGAAGGAACCCTGCGAGGCTGGAGGCCTCGCCGAGCCTTTCGGCTTGATCCTCTCGAGGCATCCGAGACGCCCTCTCGAGGAGAGGTCCCTCGCGAGGAGAAAAACCCTCACGAGGCTCGCCAGGCTTGGAGAGCCTGGTCCTTAGCGAAATCTTCTGAAGAATGTCGTGGGCCCTGACAGGCCGGCCCGTGGTACCCTGGTTTCCACTATGCCGACAGTAGCCCCCGGGCCCACGATGGGCACGCCGAAGTCCGCGGATGGAGGCGAAGCGTCAGGGGCCCAACGATGCCTGCCTGGGCCATGACATGTGGAGCGCAGCGGTTGCGCCCGAGGCCACGATCTCCTCGGCTTCAACGGGCGACCCAGTGGGGCCCGCCACGCCCTTGGCAACTGGTCCATAAAGCCTGCGCGCGATGATGGCACCCTTCACTCCAGCCATTACTCCACCGCACACTTCCCCCAAACGCCTCCTCTTCCCAGAGCGCTCCACCTCCAAGACCTCCTTCTATGCTGCGGCCATGGCGCCCAAGAGAGCAGCCGCTCCCAAGAAGGACAAGGCTCCGATGCCGGCCGGCAAGCCCGCGGCGGCGTCGGGGAGCGCCGAGCCCAAGGGGGCGCTGCTAAAGTCCCGCATCCACTCGGCGGCGATCGAAAAGGTGCGCCACCTGGCGGCCACGGAGTCCAACGAGCTCGGCGCCACAAGCATGGAGCCGGTCGGCAGCAGCAAGATTTGTGAGGGGTACTACCCCATCTTCCTTCACACTCTCTACGCCGGTCTCGTCCCCCCTTTCTCCGACTTCCTCATGGGGGTTTTGGAGACATACCAGATACAACTCCTCCATCTTCATCCCAACTCGATCCTCATCCTCTCCATCTTCGCCTACCTCTGCGAGGCCTACGTCGGTATCCATCCTTCTGTGGACCTCTTCCGCAGCTTCTACGCACTCCGGTCTACCGCGCAGAACGAGCGGACCGGGTGCGTCTCCTTCCGCATCGCCGACGCCAGGAGCAAGAACTACATTCCCATCGTGTGGAGTGGCGAGAATGCCATCACCAAGGTGACGAAGAAGGTGGAGGACTTCCGCCATCGGTGGTTCTATGTCGACACCAAGGTGAAGAACTCTTTCCTGGACATACCCGTGGCGCCCCCGAATAAGTGGGCGCGCTGGGTGAGCGAGGGCTTCGAAGGCCCGAAACTTGACGCGGTGTACGAGTGCCTGTGGCGGCTCCGCGAGGCCGGACTCACCGGCCAGATGGTGGCGAAGGACTTCACGAGGCGCCGCATCACCCCCCTCCAGTGGCACTCGGAGCCGATGTGGACGTACACAGGCCTGAAGGACGGGATGCGCTTGTGCACGGACAACTTCACCCCGGAGGTGTTGAACAGGGTCATGGGGACCCTCTTCGCCACGGCGGCCATCCCAGCTCCGGCCGTCGACGAGGCCCGACCGCTCTTCACCTTTGGGAAGGAGAAGGTGCGCGCGCACCGCAGGAGCATGCCTAGATTTGATGAGTGGGGCATCGTGCCCGAAGGACACCGCGGGCCCCGCGGCAGCCCGTGGGCGGCGAAGCCGGAGTAGATGGATGAGCTGTCGGAGCCGGACGAGGCGGAGGACTCCAGCGAGGACGAAGCCTCGAGAGGCGCTGACCCCTCGGGAGGCTCCGCTAACTCCCCAAGAAGGACACCGCCTGAAGGGGACCTCCAGGAGATTTCCTCCAGCAGCAACGAGGATCCCTCTCGCGGGACTCCCTCCCAACGCACCGTGGAGGAGGAGGAGGAGAGCAGCCACAAGGGAGGGCGCCGCGATCCCCACTCCAAGTTCGCCCACGACGGGGACGCCGGAGCCGCGAGGGGCGCTCCTCGTGAGGAGGCAGGAGCGGCTCGAGAAGGAGCTGGAGCAAGCAGCCCCCAGCCGCCGAAGGCGAAGAAAAGGGTGTGGAGGATGGCCGACGAGTAAGCCCTGGTCCTTCTTCTTTCCTTTAGGATTCTTGCTTTCGAATACCCTCCTGAAGGATCTTCCGTTTGTCTTTCTTTTTAGCAACCTCGCGGCGCCGAAGAGGCGACGGCTCCGCAAGCTCGGGGAGATGGCCAGCGCCACCGTGGCGACGCCCGCGGTTGACGAGCCGTGGCGTGCGGTTACTTCTCCCGCGGACGAACACCGTGCGGAGGAGGAGGCTGTAGAGGTGGCGTCGTCGCCAGCACGGGCCGCCACCCCTCCCGCGGTTGAGCACCGCGCGGAGGGGGAGGTTGAGGAGGTGGAGACCGAGGCCGCACGAGCCTTGGAGAGGCTGGACGAGGCGGAGGCCCAAGAGGCCACCGTGGAGCCACCTCCAGAAGGAGAGGCCTCCACAAGAGGGGCTGGCGAGCCCGAGGCCGCGGCAGGCGCGGCCGCCACAGGAGGGGCTGACGAGCCCGAGGCCGCGGCAGGCGCGGCCACCACTGGAGGGGCTGAATCTGCCCTCGGGGGGCAGGAGGAGGAAACGCCTCCGGAGCCCACGGACGCCGGAGCCGGGGGCGAGAGGATGCGTAGCCCCTAGAGGGCTCCTAACGCGGGCGGTGAAGGAGGCTCCCACACGAGCCCCCAGGCCGCAGCAGGAGCCGCTGTGAGCCCGAGGCAAGGTGCCTCGGGTGCCTCGACAAGCGTCGAGGTGTCTGCACCCCGCGGCGATGCGGGGACCTTGGCGCTGCGGGAGCCGCGCCGCCACGCAGCTCGCCGCAGCTCCGTCTTCAGCCAAGCGCGGCAGACGCTTGACGAGCTGGAGAAGCAATACGCCGAAGAAGAACTCGCCAGGGCGAAGGAGCGGGCGGAGCTCGATGAGGCCTGGGCTCTCCTCTGCGAGAGGGTGGAGAGCTGCCGCCGGCAGGATGCGGCGGCCTAGGCGGCGCGCGAAGAGGCGATGCGGTTCGCCAAGGAGACCCGCGACAGCGTGAAGCGGGAGGCAGCGGAGACCATGGAGCAACTGGACGCCGCGCGGGAGGCGCTCGAGGCGGAAACCGCCTCGAAGCAACAGGAGATCGCGGCCGCGGAGCAGAACTTCATCACGCACTCCAAAGTTGTCGAGTACAGCTTGAAGGAGCTCCGCGAGAGGCTGGACGCGAGGGAGAACTCTCCCCCCGCGAGGAGGAACTACGCCGGCGCGAGGAGCAGGTCCAGCAGCTCGAGAGTGAGCTGGTCATCCGCGAGGAGCAGCTGCGGGCCCGCGAGAACCAGGTGGCCCAGGGCAAAGCCACCTACGCGGAGCGCCTTGAGAAGGCCAACGCCAGCCTCGCGGCGAAGGAGAAGAAAATGCAGGAGGAGGCCGACAGCAAGGTCAAGCTCATCCGCCAAGATCTCGCCAAGAGCTATGACGAGAAGGCCAAGAAGCAGGAGGAGCGCTTCACGATGAACCGCATCAAAGGGCTTGAGAAGGAGGAGAAGAAGATGGCCTCCCGCCTTCAGAGCGCCAGGGATGCTCAGGCTCGCGCGGAAGGGAAGGTCGCCGCCCTGGAGAAGGACCTGAGCGAGCTCCACTAGCAGGTGGGGCCGGCCGCATACACCGTGGAGGAGGGACAGCGCAGCGCGCAGATTGCCCGAACCATGTCGCACCAGCGCCAGCGCATGCTCCAAGACCTGGTGTCCCGCGCGCGCGCTGTTGGGGATCGCCTGGGAACCGAGGTCCCCTCCTTCGTCGTAGAGGGGAACAACGACGAGGCCGGGTACACGTTCTTCTTCGAGCGATTCCTCACGAAGCTTGAAGAGACCGCGAAGAACTTCGACGAACGCGTCGTGGAGGAGAGCCGCGATCTCCTCGTCCTCGCCACCTGCCGCATCTTTGCCAACCTCGCGAGGCTTCATCCTTCCCTCGACCTCGAGGCCGTGACGGCGCCCGTCGACCTCAGCTGCCGCATCGCGGTGAGCGACAGGATGCGGAAGGCCGTAGAGGCGTATGCCAAGAAGTTCGACCAGGCCAAGGTCGAGGAGGACGAGGACGATGGCGAGGAGGACGCCGCGGAGGAGGAGGAAAATGCCGCTGCGGACGACGTGGGCACCTCAGGAGGCCCTGCTGCCTGAGCTCTTTCCTGCTGCTGGATGTGCATGGGGCACACATTATCTTAGCATTTTGTTTGTAAAGACTTGTTTAAGTTTTACTGAATGTGCTTGTGAATGTCCCTCCGGAGGCTTCTATCTTTCCCTTCATGTCTTTTTCGCTCTATGTCTTAGGACCCTCTCTTAGCGCTACACCACCGCCGCTTCGGTATGCGAGAGTCAGGGCTCCACAAGGCCGGGGTGTGTGTGAGGCCTCGAGAAGTAAGAGCTCCCGAAGCGCGATGCTTGGGGCTCCCCTTTAACGCGCAAGCAGCCCATGAGGCGTAGGAGAGAGAAAAGAGGCTCGAGGGATAAAAACTAGCGAAAGGAAATTTAACCAAGTGTTTGGACTTAGCTTCGCGAGGCATTTTTTGCCCTGGAGAGGGTGTTGGTTCCCTGACGAGGCGTTGTTCCTCCCGAGGTTGCCTGAGGCTTGTTTCGAACCTGCTTTCCTACGCTTGGACAGATAAGCATACCCACAAGCAATACATAGCTAGATAAACTCATGCGTGCTCGTAGGTTCCTTCATGTGTGTCTCGCGAGGAGAACAGGCACCAAGGTCCTTGGTGAGTTGACGTGCACAGGAGCTGGCCCATGAGTTCAGAGCTCCTTAGGAGTTGACGTACATGAGAGCTGACCCGCGAGTTCAGAGCTCGGATCCCTTGGGTTTGAGGCCCTGCTGGGATGCTCCCGAGGCACAGGCACCATGCTCAGCCCCCGCTCGCGAGATGCACAGGAGGGATCATACGAGCAAGGATGAAAATGCAATAATATAACTGCTTACCGAAGCAACAACATATGCTGGCGCGAAGCGCAAAGGTTCAAGGTGACCTGAAACAAGGGTTCATTACACTGGCGTAGCAAGAAGTACAAAATCCGCCATGACTAGGGATGGGGTTCCACATTGAGTGGCTGAGACTCTCGCGGCCCGAGGCGGCGCATGTAGAGAGAGCTCAGAGGGGGCCCCTATGCGGGGGTGGCTTTGTAGAGCCTACGGTCCGCCATGTCTGGGCATGGGGATCCACCTCGCCAAGGCATGGTGCTTGAAGAAGTCACCTTGCCGAGGCACGGTGGCTTGGGAGTCTTCTCGAACGGCCCGCGGCAACGTATAGTAGAGAGGGGAGCCCGAATATTTTCCTCGTGGAGGATGATGGCACGAAGCTCTCCCTTGATGCAAAAAGTTGCTCGCCGAGGACGATCAGGGGTAGAACTTGCGCAGGTGCTGGATGTTCCAGGGGTTGGCGACAGGAATGCCGTCCTCCGTCTCGAGGCGCGCGGAGCTAGGCCTGGCGATGTGTACGACCCTGTAGGGTCTTTCCCACATTGGCGAGAGCTTGTGGAGGCCTGCCCTGGAGAGGATTCTCCTCAGGACAAGGTCTCCAGCTTTGAGAGTGCGCGGGCGGGTGTGGCGGTTGTGGTAGCGACGGAGGTCTTGCTGGTATCTTGCCGCTCTCAGGGCCGCGTTGCGGCGGAGCCCCTCGAGCAGCAGCAGGTCGTCATTGCGGAGTTCGCCCAGCTCAGCCTCCTTGAAGGCCAAGACTCGTGGAGAGCCGTGGGTGATCTCGCTGGGGAGAACAACTTCAGCGCCATAGATGAGGGAGAACGGTGTCTCACCAGTGGGCTTCGTTGGCGTGGTGTGGATGGACCAGAGCACCAAGGGGAGCTCATCGATCCAATGCTTGCCGCTGGCCTTGAGGCGGTTGAAGCTTCTCGTCTTGAGGCCCTTGAGCACCTCGGTGTTGGCTCGCTCAGCCTGCCCGTTGCTTCGTGGGTGAGCCACCGAGGCGTAGCAGATTTGGGCGCCGAGGCTGCCGCAGTAGGACTTGAAGGCGCCGCTGATGAATTGCGAGCCGTTGTCGGTGATGATGCGGTTGGGCACGCCAAAGCGGCAGACCAAACTCCTGATGAATTTCACCGCTGATTTCGCCGGGATGGTGCGCACGGGTTCCACCTCAGGCCACTTGGTGAACTTGTCGATGGCGACGTAGAGGTAGCGGTAGCCCCCGAGCGCTCGTGGGAAAGGTCCCAGAAGGTCCAGCCCCCAGACCGCGAACGGCCAGGAGAGCGGGATAGTGTGGAGTCCTTGGGCGGGCTGGTGAATTTGCTTGGCGTGGAATTGGCAGGCGTCGCAGGACTGGACGATTGCGGCTGCATCTTGAAGCACTGAATGCCAGTAGAAGCCACTCCAGAAGACCTTGCCTACGAGGGTGCGTGAGGATGAGTGGTGGCCGCACTCTCCGCTGTGGATGTCGTTGATGAGCTGGCGGCCTTCCTCGGCTGGGACGCACCGCAACGCAACCCTATTGGGGCGCTTACGGTACAAGTCTCCGTCGTGGAGGCAGTAGGACTTGGCCTGGCGAGCAACCCTCTCGGCCTCTGCATCATCTTCGGGGAGGACTCGGCCTTGCAAGTAGCTCTTGATCTCGTCGGTCCAACCAGCATCTTGGCGTACCAGGGTCATCAGCAGGCGATCGCCTGAGGGCAGCCCGCAGTTTGGTGCTCCGCTTGATGGGGCTGGTGGGAGCTCCTCATCGATGCTCATGTTGACCGCTGGTTGCTTGACTGAGGCCCTGGCGAGTCTCTCCTCGAACACTCCAGGCTTCTGGGCTTCCCTTCTTGCCGCTCGCCTGGCGATTTCATCTGCTTCTTGGTTTTCCCCTCGTGGGATATGCTTGAGCTCCATGCCCCTGAAGTGCTTCTCGAGTTTGCGTACCTCTTCAAGGTAGGCTACCATGTAGGTGTCCTTAGGCGTGTAGCTCTTGTTGGAGAAGTTGACGAGGAGCTGAGAGTCGCCCTTGATGAGGATGCGCTTGATGCCGAGGGCAATGGCAGCTCTGAGCCCAGCGAGGAGGCCATCGTATTCAGCAATGTTGTTGGAGACCTTGTCGCTGTTCTTGAAGCACAACTGGACGGCGTAGTAGAGCTTGTCGCCTGTTGGTGAGATCAGGACAGCACCAGCCCCTGCACTCCGGATCGCGAAGGCGCCGTCGAAGTGCATGGTCCTGTAGTTGGGCTCCGTCCCTCCTGAGGTTGTAGCTTCTTCCTCTTGAGGCTCTTCTTCACGTGTGTCCGTCCATTCAGCCATGAAATCAGCCAGCGGCCTGCCCTTGATGACCCTTGTGGTGTCAAACTCCAGCTCGAAGGGTTGCAGCTCGATGCCCCAGCTTGCGACGCGATCTGTTGCGTTTGGGTTGCGTAGGACTTGCTCCAGGGGGTATGAGGTGACCACCTTGATGGGGTGACCCTGGAAGTAGTGACGCATCTTCCTGGAGGCGATTAGGAGCGAGAAGAGGAGCTTCTGCTGCATGGGGTAGCGCTCGCGAGCGTCCCGCAGCACTGTGCTGACGAAGTACATGGGATGCTCGACGAGGGTGGCTGTTGACGTTGCAGCGGTTGGCTCCTCTCGAGGCTCGGTGGAGTCCTTGTCGAGGTCCTCTTGAGGCCCCACTTGTAGAGGCTCGGCATGAGGCTGGAGGCTTGACAAGGCAGAACTCCTTGTCGAGGAGTTCTGGGCTTGGCGAGGCGGAGCTCTGCTTGGCGAGGACTGGCTCTTCCCTTTCAGCCACCAAGACTGTGCTTGCCGTCTGAGGAGTGGCTGCAAGATACAGCTTCAGAGGCTCGCGAGTGCGTGGGGCAACCATGATGGGTGGGCTTGCCAGATACTTCTTCAGGTCCTCGAAGGCCTTTGCCGCTTCAGGGGTCCACTTGAAAGGACCGGACCTCTTCATGATCTTGAAAAATGGCAGCGCCCTCTCGCCGAACTTGGAGATGAACCGGCCAAGGCTGGCCATACATCCCGCTAAGCGCTGCATGTCATTGAGGCGACGAGGAGGCTGCATCTCTTCTATGGCTCTGATCTTGTCGGGGTTTGCTTCGATGCCACGATGGGACACCAGGAACCCGAGGAGTTTGCCTGAAGGGTGTAACACCCCGGCCACTCCCGGACCGGCGCCTGTTACGCGTGGAAGCTCTCTAGGATTTCTAGACTAGCCCCACAGACCAACACTAGTCTTTTCTACGCACTTTGTCCTCACTCGTGCGCACCCGGAAATGACTTCCCGGTCGGTCACCCATTCCAATATTACCCCAGGCCAAGCACGCTTAACATCTAGGTTCTATCGAGATGAGCTTCCGGAAAAGAAGTTGCAACTTGTTGATATAAGTATCCTATCAATCCTATTGAGCCCTGAGCCAGGATCTCACATCCTTCCCCCCTTAGAAGACCGACGCCCTCGTCGGTCAACCCCAGTCCAGGAACTTCCCCCTTTGGCACCCGTCTGTGCGTCCAGTGCCGGCACATGCTCCACATGTCCGCGCCTCTGACCCGCACACGCCCGAGTTACCGCAAGGGTCGGCTCTGATACCAATTGTAACACCCCGGCCACTCCCGGACCGGCGCCTGTTACGCCTGGCAGCTCTCTAGGATTTCTAGACTAGCCCCACAAACCAACACTAGTCTTTTCTGCGCACTTTGTCCTCACTCGTGCGCACCCGGAAATGACTTCATGGTCGGTCACCCATCCCAATATTACCCCAGGCCAAGCACGCTTAACATCTGGGTTCTATCGAGATGAGCTTCCGGAAAAGAAGTTACAACT
Source organism: Puccinellia tenuiflora (assembly GCA_012064385.1). Taxonomy (NCBI): domain Eukaryota; kingdom Viridiplantae; phylum Streptophyta; class Magnoliopsida; order Poales; family Poaceae; genus Puccinellia; species Puccinellia tenuiflora. Next base: position 140,647 of record QRDG01002113.1, read on the forward strand.
TGTTGATATAAGTATCCTATCAATCCTATTGAGCCCTGAGCCAGGATCTCACATCGATGTGAGATCCTGGCTCAGGGCTCAATATGATTAATAGGATACTCATATCAACAAGTTGCAACTTTTTTTCCGGAAGCTCATTCGAAAAGAACTCCGAGGTTAAGCGTGCTTGGCTCGGAGCAATTTGAGGATGGGTGACCGACCGGGAAGTCCTTCCCGGGTGCGCACGAGTGAGGACAAAGTGCGCAGAAAAGACTAGTGTTGGTCTGTGGGGCCAGTCTAGAGATCCTAAAGAGCTGCCAGGCGTAACAGGCGCCGGTCCGGGAGTGGCCGGGGTGTTACAATTGGTATCAGAGCCGACCCTTGCGGTAACTTGGGCGTGTGCGGGTCAGAGGCGCAGACATGTGGAGCATGTGCCGGCACTGGACGCACAGACGGGTGCCAAAGGGGGAAGTTCCTGGACTGGGGTTGACCGACGAGGGCGTCGGTCTTCTAAGGGGGGAAGGATGTGAGATCCTGGCTCAGGGCTCAATATGATTAATAGGATACTCATATCAACAAGTTGCAACTTTTTTTCCGGAAGCTCATTCGAAAAGAACTCCGAGGTTAAGCTGCTTGGCCCGGAGCAATTTGAGGATGGGTGACCGACCGGGAAGTCCTTCCTGGGTGCGCACGAGTGAGGACAAAGTGCGCAGAAAAGACTAGTGTTGGTCTGTGGGGCCAGTCTAGAGATCCTAGAGAGCTGCTAGGCGTAACAGGCGCCGGTCCGGGAGTGGCCGGGGTGTTACAAAGGGACCCCGAAGACGCACTTGGCGGGGTTCAGCTTGATGTTTACCTTGCGGAGGTTGGCAAAGGTCTCCTCGAGGTCCTTGATGAGCGTGTCCTTCTCGCGGGTCTTGACCACGATGTCGTCGACGTAGGCCTCTGCATTCCTTCCCATTTGAGCCCCCAAGGCGATCCTCATGAGGCGCTGGAAAGTGGCACCGGCATTTTTCAGGCCGAAAGGCATGCAGACGTAGCAAAACACACCACAAGGGGTGAGAAATGCTGTCTTCTCCTCGTCCTCCTTTGCCATCTTGATCTGGTTATAACCAGAGAAGGCATCCAGAAAATAGAGGAGTTCGCAGCCGGCGGTGGAGTCCACGATCTGGTCGATCCTCGGGAGGGGATAAGGGTCCTTGGGGCAAGCTTTGTTGAGGTCGGTGAAGTCGATGCAGAGGCGGCTTCCTCCGGTGTGCTTGGGGACGACCACACCGTTGGCGAGCCAAGTGGGATGGACAACTTCTTTGATGATGCTAGCTTTCTTCAGCTTCTCTACTTCTTGAACGATGAAATCTTGCTTCTTCTGGCGCCTGGCGCCGCGCCTTTTGCTTCACGGGGCGTGCGTTTGGACACACGGCTTGGTGGTGCTCGATCGCCTCCCTCGGTACTCCGGACATATCTGACGGTGTCCATGCGAACATGTCAGAGTTTGCCCTAAGGAAGGCGACGAGCGCGCTTTCCTATTTGGGAGGCAAGTTGGCGCCGATGGTGACGCTAGCCCCCGAGACGTTTGTCTCAAGAGGCACCTGCTTCGTCGCGGCCTTCTCTAGAGAGAACAACAGCTTCTTCTACGCGGGGGGCCTCGGGAGGGGTTCCTCATCCTCGTCTACGGGGGACACCACCGCGGCAGCCTTGTAGGCCGCTTGCGCACCATACAGGGCGTCTGAGACCATGCCGCGGATGACGATGGTGCCACCCGAGCCAGGAAGCTTGACGAGGTTGTAAGCATGGTGGGTCACCGCCATGAACTTTGTGAGGGCGGGGTAGCCGAGGATGGCGTTGTAGGGCAGGCCGATGTGCGCGACGTCGAAGTTGATCAGCTCGGTGCAGTAGTTGGCTTGCGTGCCGAAGGTGACCGCGAGCCTTACTTGCCCCAGAGGGGTCGTGAGGCCCTCTGTCACCCCCGAGAAGGACCTGGTGGGCATGAGCCGCTCGTAGGGCACCTGAAGCTTCTCAAAGGTCTCGACAGAGATGACATTGAGGCCTGCACCCCCATCGATGAGCGTCTTAGAGACTGCGATGTTGTTGATGGTGGTGGTGCAGACTAGCGGGATGGTGCCAACAGTCGAAGTGGACTTGGGTGGTCGCTGGAGTCGAAAGTGATGGGGTACTGGGACCACTTGAGGGGCCTGGAGGCCTCAACCCCGGGAAGCGCTGCCGCAATCTCGCGAGCGAGTTGCTTGAAGTGGCGGTTGGAGCTGGGGGCCTGAGCCCCGCCGAGGATGCAAGTGGCCCCGCGAGGCACCTGGTAGCCCTCAGGAGTCTCGGCAGGGAGGTTGTCGTTCGCGGGCTGGACAGCGTTGGCTTGGGGGTTCTGCTAGTAGTCGTCGTCGTAGTTGTTGTTGTTCCAGCGTTGCCCCCCGCGGCCGCCACGTCCTTGCTGCCGGTCGCGAGCCTCGCGAAGCCTCTTGAGGTCATAGCAGTCCTCGGTGGCATGGGAATGCCTGTTGTGGTAGATGCAGAAAGGGCGATCATCCTTCTTCTCGGGGCCCGCGGCTGGAGTGGCAGTGCGAGGCTGCTTGGCGTCAGGTTCAGCTGCGAGGACCGAAGTGGTCTTGCGCTTCTCGGTGGATTTCTTCTTCTTGGACCCCTTGGCAGGGTCCCCTGGCTCATTCTTGACGAACAAGCGGCCCTCCTCAGCCTTGGCGCACTTGTCCGCCAGGTTGAAGAGCTTGACGACGGTGGTGATGTTGTCGTGGATGCCAAGCTTCTTGAGCATCCGCACATCCGTGACTCCAGCCTGGAAGGCCGAAATGACCTGCGCGTCGGTGGCGTTGCGGATCTTGTTGCGCACCTGGCTGAAGTGCTAGATGTACTTGCGGAGGGTCTCGCCAGGCTTCTGGCGTACGCCGCGGAGGTCGTTGTACGTGAGGTCGCGCTCGTACGTGCCCTTGAAGTTCGCGACGAAGCACCGGCAGAGCTCCTCCCAAGTGTTGATGGACTCAGCGGGGAGGTTCGTGAGCCACGAGGACGCGGAGTCCTTGAGGGCCATGGGGAACCAGTTCGCCATGACTCTGTCGTCGCCCCCCGCGGCCTGGATGGCCAAAGTGTAGAGCTGCAGGAACTCTAGGGGGTTGTTCTTGCCGTCGTAGCGCGGAGGAAGATCCGGCTTGAACTTGACTGGCCAGACGACGCGACGGAGACTGCGAGTGAACGCGGCCGTCGTGCCGTAGGTGACCATGCCGTTGGCGAGGGTGGCGTGGAGGTGGCGCCATGCGGTGGCGACGTCCTGGACGGCGTGGTTGTGGCGATTCTACCCGCGCTCGATGCTCACGCGTGCATCCTCGGGGGCTCGCTGCACGATTTGGCAGTCATGCGGCGACGATGCGTGCGACGCAGCGCGGTTGTCGCGAGGAGGAGCCCCCGCTGGTGGAGCTAGAGCGGGCGCGGGATGAAGAGGGGGTGCAGGAGGTGTGCCGTGCGCCACGTCCCCCACACGCGTAGAGGGAACCAGCAAACGAGACGGTGCAGGAGCGGCGACGTGAGCGGCGCCGACGAGCTCGGAGAGGCGGTTGAGCCAGGCTTCTTGGACCTCCGGCGTGGGACGGTACTGCAGCAGCTCCTGCGCCATGAGAAGCGCAGTTGCTGGGCTGGGCGCAGGGCGGCCCAGCGAGGAGGCAGCACGGTCCCACGACGGGTGCAGGGAGGAAGCTTCCTCTTCACCGAGGTCGTCCTCAGCGTGGTCGTCGTCGTTGTCCTCCGGATGCACGACGCGGGGCTCGGGGTCGATGTGGCGCTCCGGAGCAGCGCTCCCGCGCGGGCGGCCGCGCGGGTTGCCAGCAGGAGCGGTGGCGGCGCTGGCTGTCCGGCGAGCGAGACGTTCGGCGCGAGAGATGCCGGCCATGGCAGTGTCGAGGTTGAAGATGCACCTCAGCCCCCTACCTGGCGCGTCAAATGTCGGAGATCTGTCCCAGGAACTGGGTGCGTCTCACTAGGTAACGAGTAAGGGGCTGAACACGGAATCAAACAACCCTCAACGTGCCTCGGCGATGGTGCTCGCTGAGATCGCTGTGGGACGGCAATGCAGAGATGAACACACGGCGTTTACCCAGGTTCTGGGCCCTCTTGGAGAGGTAAAACCACTACGTCCTGCCTTGGGTGTATTGCACTGCTTGGAGAGGTTACAGTACAAAGAGAGCTTCGGGAGCTCGAGGCGGCTAACAATGGCTATCTCTAGAACAGCCCTAGGGTTTCAGATCCAGAACCAGACTTTGAACCGGGCTTCGAACCCTTTGCCCGAACGTGCTCCCCCTCCTTTTATAGGTGTCTTGGACCTCTTCCCCCAATTATCTTGGCGGGAAGGGCTACCACATGGCGACGAAGGAGGAGGCCGGATGCACGGTAAAGGGAGAGGCCATGGACGCGGTCCATGGCAGGCGGGCGGCGTCACCAAAGCTGGAAAGGCCACCGTCCAGCCAGGACGATGGGCTGGCACTGCTGGGTCTTGGGAGGCGCCCCACGGTGACGTCGCCCTTGGAGCGTAGCTACAGACGGTCCCCTTATCACCGGAATGGCAAGTCTCATTGTCCGCTTTGCTTGGTGCTGCTTTATTGACCACTTTATACACGAGAACGGCAACTGCGGCGTCGTCGTCACTGCGCGCAGACGCGCGTGTCACTCTGCAGCGGGCGCAGAACCCATGTGCGCTCTATCGCGGAGACAGAGCTCGCTTCGTGGGGAAGGAACCCCGCGAGGCCGGAGGCCTCGCCGAGCCTTTTGGCTTGATCCTCTCGAGGCATCCAAGACGCCCTCTCGAGGAGAGGTCCCTCACGAGGAGAAAAACCCTCGCGAGGCTCGCCAGGCTTGGAGAGCCTGGTCCTTAGCGAAATCTTCTGAAGAATGTCGTGGGCCCTGGCAGGCCGGCCCGTGGTACCCTGATTTCCACTGTGCCGACATTATTTTTGCTAAAATTGTCAGAAAAGTTTTACCGAGACGTTCGTCTCCGTTTTCTAAAATTAATTGCCAAATTAATTTGTAAAAGAAAATAAAATTTTGAGACGCGAGAGAGTAGCCCAGGTAGCTAGGCCCAAAGTCCAGCTAGGCAAACCCTAGAACAAACCCTAGCCAGCCCCTGGTCTTTTTCTATTCCTACCCCCTGTCTTTTGCAGCCACCCTCCCACCTTTTCGTTGTTTCGCAAACGGGTCCTTGCACCTCCAATCTTTTTTCCCCCTCTCTTTTCTCTCTCCCCCCTTCTTTTTCTTTCTTTTCTCACTCCTCTTTTTTCCCCATCCTTCCCATGCCCGCATCCCCTGCTTCCCTTCTTCTCCCTTCGCACCTCTCCTCACCCGAGCTCTTCTGCTCGATCCATTCTCTCCCCCACCACCGCAACCACCTCGCCGCCTCTTCCTTCCCCCGTCGCCGCTCGGCCCCGTCCTCGGCGCCTCGACCTCGCCATGACCGCGACGCCCCGACCTCATCCGTTCCTGAGCCCCATGGCCGCGTCGTCGCCCTCACCGCGCCGACGCTCCGCGCTGCCCCGCCCCGGCTTGTTCGTGCTCCGCCTTCCTTGCGCCTCCTGGCCGCCCCGGCCAAGCTCCGCCGCTCCTCGCCCGTCGGCCTCCTCTCCTCCCCGCACCATCTTCTTCCTCCCCGTCCCCTTCTCCTCCCGCACGACCCCGCACTGGAGCTCCTGTCCCTTTCCCCCCGTCGCTCCTCCTCCACTCCTCTTGCTCCCATGCCCGGCGGCCTCACCTTCCTCTTCCCCGCCGCCGTCCTCCCTCGCCCTCTCCTCGTCGCGCCTCCCTATCGACCCGAGCCGCTGCTGTCGTCTCGCGCCCGCTCTGGCCCGGCCTCCCTCCTCCACGGCCGGCGAGCCACACTGCATGTCGCCTTCGCCACCCTCCAGCAGCAGCGCCCGCGCCGGCCTGCTCCCCTACTCCACCATCGAGCTCTGCCGCCCCGACGAACCTGCTCCTCCTCTGCCTGTGGTCGCCTGCTGCTGCTGCACCCGTTCGCCTCCGTGGCTCCGTGTTCCCGTGTGTGCTGCTGCTGTTGACGTCTCCGTGCCCGTTGCCTCGTTTCCCGACGACTCCATGTTGACGTTGCGCGACTTCTTTCATTCCTGTGCCGTGGAGGTTCCCGACGGCTCGTCTCCGTTTCCATCCCATGGATGCCTCCGTCCCCGATGAGTTCCTTGTTACCGATGTGTTTCTTGTTCCCGAGTTCCCCGTGTGCATCCCCGTCGTGAAGCCGATGACATGAGCCGAAGGCCCGAGCCGCCATGTTCTCCGTTTCCGACCGCCGGGAACCCGCCAAGGTCTACTTCAACCAGAACCACCAAGTTCTCTACCGACGTCCGTTTGTGCCAGCCGCCTTTGTGCGTGTCCGAGAAGACCGGCGCCCCGACCCCCGATGCCGTGGGACCCCGACGACCCCGAAGCCCAGAACGCCAAGGTCCGCAACCACGACGACCCGAGTACGACTACTTCCACGATGTCGACTACCTCGACTACTTCGACTCCGGACGGACGGCTACTTCGACTACGACGACTACTTCGACTACGACCCGAAGACGACGGTTCCGAATCTGAAGATCCTCGTTCCGATGTGTGACCCCAACCCTAGCCCTATCTACCTATATGCGTATCTTATAAAATCATGCATCATTAATTAACCTCGAACCTTTATCCATTTAGTCGAATTAATCCAACTTTAATTATGGGGTTTGTCCGGTGCATCTATATTTTGCATCGATCCCATTTAAAATGTTTTGCCATGTGTTAGGAAATAAAATTGGACAACCTTTAATTTGTCATGCATCATGTCATCAACATGCCGGTTCTTTTGCCGTAGTAGTAAAATGCATTCTTCCGATGTCCGGTGTTTGTTGTTTCTTCAGGAATAGGACGATGAGTTGATGTGAGCAACGACAGGTTCTGCTACTCTACCGGATTGCAGGCAAGTGATACTCACTTGTTATCTTTGCTCGTTTTCTGTCTCTTACACCTCCTATCTTTTGTTCCTTGCTAGCCTTATATTGCGATGCTTGTGTCTCGATCCTATTTGCATGTTTACCTTGCAGCCATGATATAGCCACACCCCCACATCCTATTACCTTGCTGTTTGTTTATCTTGTTGGCCTTGCGAGTCGTAGTGCATGCTTAGGTTGTTTTGCTCGAGTCTTGTTAACTTAATCTAGTCTTGCTTTAATATGATAGTTGGGTTAAATCTACATGATAATCTTTAATGTTTGGCGATGGGAATAATTAATAAAGATAAGGCACCGGCGGAAGGCTAATCGTGGTGATTTGTTCTTCTAGTGTCACCTAGGACCCGAGTTCTAGTCCTCTGATCCAAGACTGAGCGCACTACCCACATGTGGGAGGAAATGGGACTCCCCACGACCTAGTACCGGATCTGCAGCCTTGTCCAGGGCGCCACAACTTAGTTCGGGTGTTTCTTTGCACGGCGCTTTAATTTTTTGTGATGCAGGTACGGATGGGACGCCTCCGGGACTTATACGTGATGGTTACTTACGGTAGGGCTTGCTGCACGTGGCGTTTATCGCATGTGGAAGGGGGGGGGGGCAATCGTATGAGTGTGCCTCCCGACACCGTCCACGCAACAGTTAGGCCCACCTCGGAGCTTCGGCCGGACTTTCAAGGTGGATCAGACCTAGCTAGGTGGTTCCCTGGACAAGTGTGGTAGTGAAGGAAGGTGTAGTGTCGGATACCCTGCCAGCATACCCCGGAAGTGTGCTAATTGCATGGGGCGAAGGGTTGAACAACGTGTGGTTACATTTGTGCACCCCTGCAGGGTTAAATCTTTTCGAAAAGCCGTGTCCGCGGTTATGGACGACTTGGTGAAATGTGCTGGCTAACAAGATCATAGACAACTTACACCTAATAATGATAATAAATTGATTAGTAAGATAGAGCTACTTCAATAATAACTTATAAAATTGTCAACTATGTGAGTGCCTTTGGGCTTGCTGCTCGTGGGATAAACGGGATGGTAAGGAATCGGCCGGCTTATGTTTGGTGTTAGTATAGTTGGTTCCTTATGCGCTCTCTTATCTTGTCTCTGTTAGACGAAATTTTGTAGCGTGTCTCTAGTTGATAGTGCTGCTTACTGCCGCCTCAACCGCTAACCCCTTTTCCTCGGAATTCAGCTTTGATATCTTGTGAGTATTACTTGCCAGTACTTCATAATACTGACCCCTTTGGGGCTGCTATTCCATGGCAGCCTACAGGTATGAAGTGTGACGACGTTAGCTTGGGAATCCCTCCGGCTTGGCCTGGGCAGGGTTATGGTGCCTTCGTTTATCTTCAGGACTCTTAGTCCAATTTGTTTCTTGTCCGTAGCCGGACACTACCCGCTTCCGTTGTTATTTTTGGATCTTTGTATTGTATCCTTTGTTCTTGACTTTGTTAGTCGTTGTTGTATATATGTTCTTTTGTGGGTTCCATCAAGAACTGTTGTAATGTTATCACAATTCCAACCGCATAACGTGTGTGTTGCGACGTGCGCGTTATGCCTGGTGGGCGTCCTTTAGGATCGTTATTATGCGGATTTGGCTGGAACGCTCAAATCTGCATAGTACTGATCTTGGGGCGTTACAAAGTGGTATCAGAGCTATGGTTCTTCGATACCTCGCGGGTCCAGTCTGCCTATAGGATACCCTAGCTAATGGTCATTGTTGTAGAGTGTCAAAACTATTTTACTAAACATATTTTGGAAATATCTCGATAGGAATTCTTGTTTATTCCTTACCTCTATTCTATTCCCTCTCTTACCTTTGTGTGTTTTGGATCTTCTCTCTTATCTATCTTCCGAGTCATAGCATCTTCGTGGGTGGACGATCTCTTGCCTTGTACCTAATAGAATCGATCTACTGAAGGATATCTACGAACGGTCATCACCATCGACATGAGCAAGAACCTCTTGTTAGTGGTGTCGAGAAGATCAACATGGTGCGAGAAGATTCGATAGAATAACCTCCTCTTCTTCTCCCCAACGGTAGCGTGGATCGCGGGGGCGCGATCCCTTGTTAGTGGTGTCGATTGTAATGTCCCGTGCTTTTTGCATCATCATGACATCAGCATCATCGCATCGCATATTTTGGCAACAAAAACTATTTTTATTAAACCCTATTTTATTTTTGATAAAATTGTCGGAAAAGTTTTACCGAGACGTTCGTCTCCGTTTTCTAAAATTAATTGCCAAATTAATTTGTAAAAGAAAATAAAATTTTGATACGCGAGAGAGTAGCCCAGCTAGCTAGGCCCAAAAGCCCAGCTAGGCAAACCCTAGACCAAACCCTAGCCAGCCCCTGGTCTTTTTCTATTCCTACCCCCTGTCTTTTGCAGCCACCCTCCCACCTTTTTGTTGTTTCGCAAACGGGTCCTTTTCCCCTCTCTTTCTCTCTCCCCCCTTCTTTTTCTTTCTTTTCTCACTCCTCTTTTTTTCCCCATCCTTCCCGTGCCCGCATCCCCTGCTTCCCTTCTTCTCCCTTCGCACCTCTCCTCACCCGAGCTCTTCTGCTCGATCCCCTTCTCTCCCCACCACCGCAACCACCTCGCCGCCTCCTCCTTCCCCCGTCGCCGCTCGGCCCTGTCCTCGACGCCTCGACCTCGCCATGACCGCGCCGCCCCCACCTCATCCGTTCCTGAGCCCCATGGCCGCGTCGTCGCCCTCACCGCGCCGCCGCTCCGCTCTGCCCCCCCGGCCTGTTCGTGCTCCGCCTTCCTTACGCCTCCTGGCCGCCCTGGCCAAGCTCCGCCGCTCCTCGCCCGTCGGCCTCCTCTCCTCCCTGCACCATCTTCTTCCTCCCCGTCCCCTTCTCCTCCCGCACGACCCCGCACCGGAGCTCCTCTCCCTTCCCCCCCATCGCTCCTCCTCCACTCCTCTTGCTCCCATGCCCGGCGGCCTCCCCTTCCTCTGCCCCGCCGCCGTCCTCCCTCGCCCTCTCCTTGTCGCGCCTCCCCATCGACCCGAGCCGATGCTGTCGTCTCGCGCCCGCTCCGGCCCGGCCTCCCTCCTCCACGGCCGGTGAGCCACGCTGCACGTCGCCTCCGCCACCCTCCAGCAGCAGCGCCCGCGCCGTCCTGCTCCCCTACTCCACCACCGAGCTCTGCCGCCCCGACGAACCTGCTCCTCCTCTGCCTGTGGTCGCCTGCTGCTGCTGCTCTCGTTCGCCTTCGTGGCTCCGTGTTCCCGTGTGTGCTGCTGCCGTCTCCGTGCCCGTTGCCTCGTTTCCCGACGACTCTGTGTTGACGTTGCACGACTTCTTTCATTTCCGTGCCGTGGAGGTTCCCGACGGCTCATCTCCGTTTCCATCCCATGGACGCCTCCGTCCCCGATGAGTTCCTTGTTCCCGATGCGTTTCTTGTTCCCGAGTTCCCCGTGTGCATCCCCGTCGTGAAGCCGATGACACGAGCCGAAGGCCCGAGCCGCCATGTTCTCCGTTTCCGACCGCCGAGAACCCGCCAAGGTCTACTTCAACCGGAACCACCAAGTTCTCCACCGACGTCCGTTGTGCCGGCCGCCTTTGTGCGTGTCCGAGAAGACCGGTGCCCCGACACCCGATGCCGTGGGACCCCGATGACCCTGAAGCCCGGAACGCCAAGGTTCGCAACCACGACGACCCGAGTACGACTACTTCCACGACGTCGACTACCTCGACTACTTCGACTCCGGACGGACGACTACTTCGACTACGACGACTACTTCGACTACGACCCGAAGACGATGGTTCCGAATCTGAAGATCCTCATTCCGATATGTGACCCCAACCCTAGCCCTATCTACCTATATGCGTATCTTATAAAATCATGCATCATTAATTAACCTCGAACCTTTATCCATTTAGTCGAATTAATCCAACTTTAATTATGGGGTTTGTCCGGTGCATCTATATTTTGCATCGATCCCATTTAAAATGTTTTGCCATGTGTTAGGAAATAAAATTGGACAACCTTTAATTTGTCATGCATCATGTCATCAACATGCCGGTTCTTTTGCCGTAGTAGTAAAATGCATTCTTCCGATGTCCAGTGTTTGTTGCTTCTTCGGGAATAGGAAGATTAGTTGATGTGAGCAACGACAGGTTCTGCTACTCTACTGGATTACAGGCAAGTGATACTCAGTTGCTATCTTTGCTCGTTTTCTGTCTCTTAAACCTCCTATCTTTTGTTCCTTGCTAGCCTTATATTGCGATGCTTGTGTCTCGATCCTATTTGCATGTTTACCTTGCAGACATGATATAGCCACACCCCCACATCCTATTACCTTGCTGTTTGTTTATCTTGTTGGCCCTGCGAGTCGTAGTGCATGCTTAGGTTGTTTTGCTCGAGTCTTGTTAACTTAATCTAGTCTTGCTTTAATATGATAGTTGGGTTAAATCTACATGATAATCTTTAATGTTTGGCGATGGGAATAATTAATAAAGATAAGGCACTGGCAGAAGGCCAATCGTGGTGATTTGTTCTGCTAGTGTCGCCTAGGACCCGAGTTCTTGTCCTCTGATCCAAGACTGAGCGCACTACCCACATGTGGGAGGAAATGGGACTCCCCACGACCTAGTACCAGATCTGCAGCCTTGTCCAGGGCGCCACAACTTAGTTCGGGTGTTTCCATTTGCGCGGCGCTTTAATTTTTTGTGATGCAGGTACGGATGGGACGCCTCCGGGACTTATACGTGATGGTTACTTACGGTAGGGCTTGCGGCACGTGGCGTTTATCGCATGTGGAAGGAGGGGCAATCGTATGAGTGTGCCTCCCGACACCGTCCACGCAACGGTTAGGCCCACCTCAGAGCTTTGGCCGGACTTTCAAGGTGGATCAGACCTAGCTAGGTGGTTCCCTGGACAAGTGTGGTAGTGAAGGAAAGTGTAGTGTCGGATACCCTGCCAGCATACCCCGGAAGTGTGCTAATTGCAGGGCGCGAAGGGTTGAACAACGTGTGGTTACATTTGTGCACCCCTGCAGGGTTAAATCTTTTCGAAAAGCCGTGTCCGCGGTTATGGACGACTTGGTGAAATGTGCTGGCTAACAGATCATAGACAACTTACACCTAATGATAACAAATTTATTAGTAAGATAGAGCTACTTCAATAATAACTTATAAAATTGCCAACTGTGTGAGTGCCTTTGGGCTTGCTGCTCGTGGGATAAACGGGCTGGTAAGGAATCGGCTGGGTTATGTTTGGTGTTAGTATAGTTAGTTCCTTATGCGCTCTCTTATCTTGTCTCTGTTAGACGAAAGTTTGTAGCGTGTCTCCACTAGTTGATAGTGCTGCTTACTGCCGCCTCAATCGCTAACCCCTTTTCCTCGGAATTCAGCTTTGATATCTTGTGAGTATTACTTGCCAGTACTTCATAGTACTGACCCCTTTGGGGCTGCTATTCCATGGCAGCCTACAGGTATGAAGTGTGACGACGTTAGCTTGGGAATCCCTCCGGCTTGGCCTGGGCAGGGTTATGGTGCCTTCGTTTATCTTCAGGACTCTTAGTCCAATTTGTTTCTTGTCCGTAGCCGGACACTACCCGCTTCCGTTGTTATTTTTGGATCTTTGTATTGTATCCTTTGTTCTTGACTATGTGAGTCGTTGTTGTATATATGTTATTTTGTGGGTTCCATCGACAACTGTTGTAATGTTATCACAATTCCACCCGCATAACATGTGTGTTGCGACGTGCACGTAATGCCTGGTGGGCGTCCTTTAGGATCGTTATTATACGGATTTGGCTGGAACGCTCAAATCTGCATAGTACCGATCTTGGGGCGTTACAGTGGCATGCCAGGCAATTCCTCAGGAAAGACATCAGGGAAATCACACACCACCGCAACCTCATGCATTTCAGGCGGGGTGATACCTTCCATAAAGTATAGGCTGATCTTCGAAGAGAGAGGTGTGGCAGCGGATGGAACTGCGGATGAAGGGGACCAGTAATGCACTATCCCGTAGGTTGGGTGGATCACTGTGACAGTCTTGGCAGCACAATTCAAGTTTTCCTGATATTTGACTAGCCAATCCATGCCCAGAATGACATCTATCCCATCTGCCTTCAGTGCTATCAACGAGAACGGAAAGGGGATTGACCCTATAGAAACCTGAACCTCAGGAGTGATACAGTTAGTGTGCCAACTAGAGCCTGGTGTTTTGACCACTAGAGGGGATCACAAACGGTATCTGATGGTTGTGTGCATATGATATGGATATATATGAATGCGATGCTCAAGAATCAAACAAGACTGACGCTGGATATGCATTAATTTGAAGCGTACCCATGAGGACTCCGGGGTCCTCTTCAACTCCTTCAGCCGAGACGTGGTTCAGCCGTCCACGGCTGACAGTCGTAGCCTTGGCGGCCGGTGTAGAGGGAGATGGTGCCGGTGTTGCGGTAGCCGGTGCCTTCTGGGGACACTCCCTGGAGTAGTGCCCAGGCTGGCCACAGCTGTAGCAAGTGGGCCTCGGTGGTGGTGGAGGTAGCTAAGGGTGGAAGCCACTTCCAGCCGCACCCAAGGTCGAAGTAGCTGGGCGAGGCGGAGGTGGCCTGTACCCTGAAGGCCTTGGCACGAAATGAGCTCGAGGCACAGCACTGAAGGGCACAAATACCCTGCGTTTCTTGCCCTCTAAAGAAGAGGAGCTCTGATTGTCCATTGGAGCTGGCCTCTTGGAAGACTCCAGCTCCTTCCTACCTTGCTCCATAGTGAGAGCTTGGTTGTACAGCTCCTGGTAGGACTGGAACTTGAAGGGCAGGAGCTCATATCGGAGCCGAGGTGCAAGCCCCTTGCGGAACAGATACTGCTTGTGCTCATCATTGGTCACGTCCCGAGGGGTGTAACGAGAGAGGTGGTTGAACTCACGCCCATAAGCTTGGACGTCCATGCGTCTCTGGGTCAGATCCAGGAATTCCCTCCTCTTGAGGTCCATGATGGGCTTGGGGATGTAAGCCGCACGGAAGGCGGTGCGGAACTCAGCCCATGTGAAGACATGGCCAACATCAAACATTGACACATGGCTCTTCCACCAAGAGCCAGCGGCTCCATTCAGCAGGTAGGTGGCAAAGTTCACTTGTTCGGCCACCGGAACATGCAAGGCGGCGAACTTGCGCTTGAGAGCACGCAGCCAGTCATCAGCATCAAGCGGCTCTCTAGCTTCAGAGAAAGTGGGAGGTTGGGACCGCAAGAACTCAGTGAGAGTGTTGCAGGCATTGTTCCTCCGTGCCCCATGTTACACCAACTGCTCGAGTAGACGCTCGTTGCGCAGACGGTTCTCCTCAATAGCCATTAGAACCTCCGCCATTGAGGGTGGTGGCAGTGCATCAGGATCACCTTGGTTACCATGACGGGCAGGTGCCATTCTGAAGATTTGGAACAATGATACAGTTAGTAACCATCTCCGAACATTTAGGTTAGAGCATTAGGGTCCTTCCTGATATAGAGATTTAAGATGGCACTAATCATGAACGAGAAGAACAAAACAACCACGTGTGACACCACATCAACGCGGCGGTAGCAAACAGAAGTAAAAGACTCGAGACATACACTGGACGGTAAGAACCCAACCCCGAGAACCTAAACTTTGACACCACATTAAAACAAATAGAGGTAAGATAACTCAGAGATGGAGCGAGTTGGATAAGGAGTAAAAAGAATCCTAAGAGGGTTTTCACAACTCATTTTTAGGTTATAAATAACTTTCACCACACTAGACTCGACATCGACCAATAGAACGGGCTTCCTACAGGCAGTCCTGCTTTGATACCAACTTGTAGCGTCCCGACCCCGGAATTATACAGAGAGGCTATGTAACCCACAGGCTATGCTACACAATCGAAGGGCATGGGGTAACCACTCCCACGCAACACCTCGATCATGCCATAAACACTGGCATAGCTATCAATGTATAATAGAGAGGTCAAGACTTGTGGAACAACTGGCACATCACAGACTCTACGACACAAAAGATCATATAGCAACTCATATAACGAGAAAGATACAAATTACACACAGAGGTCACAGACCTAACAGTACATCATGCGGAAGCGAGGTAGTTGTCTAATACAAAAAGATCCAAAATATGGCCTAAGAGGCCCACAGATAAACAATTCCCAGCCAGCTTGTTCCACGTCGTCCCAAGTTGGCACCTGGGAACCCCAAACCACTCGTCGATGTCAACGAAGAACCCACCTGCCTGCTCGTTGACGTCCTCCTCTGAAACAATTAATAATCAACAAAGAGAGACTGAGTACGACGTACTCGCAAGTTTAGTAGGGCGATATAGGCCCAATGATGACAAGGCTCTAAAGCTGTATAGTAGTTAATTTGCATAAAGCTAATTTTCCTTTTCAAAACATGACTCATGGCATCGACTACTCAGAAGGTTTTTCGAAAGGGGATAAGATAGTAAACCTTTATCTTCGGTTCTCATTGAACCAATAGTAACCAGAAACCACCCCTCATCTCCACCAAGGCACTCCCTCGAAACACCCTCGAGGAAATGAACCTTTTAACATACGTTGAGTTGCAACCTCTAGTTGCCAAATTTTAATTAAGATTCATGTTTTCTATGAGCTAATCCGCCTTTCCCAAGATTTGTCCATAACCGTGGACACGACTTTTCGAAAATATTAAACCCTGCAGGGGTGTACTAATTTAGCCACCGGTACCGTCCGACCCCTTGTCTGTACAATTAGCTCTCTTCCGGGGAAAGCCGGCAGGGCGGGCGCGGTTA
This sequence comes from Puccinellia tenuiflora, assembly GCA_012064385.1. Lineage (NCBI taxonomy): Eukaryota > Viridiplantae > Streptophyta > Magnoliopsida > Poales > Poaceae > Puccinellia > Puccinellia tenuiflora. The sequence continues at coordinate 156,367 of QRDG01002113.1, forward strand.
AACCTTTACAATGTATGAGACTATCCAAGGGTCATCGTGGCGACAGAACAAGTTTATCCAGCCTATTTTAGCCCCTGCCCCCATCGCCACATCCTACACACACCACATCCTCATCTTCGCACCTTCATCACCTGCAAATCACACGCAAATGGAAAGCGCAAACTAGAGGACCCTTGGATACGCCCGCACAAATTATTCGGTTAAAGGGGATTCCATACGTCCCCACTGTTGGAAGCACGCTCGGTTCTTGGTTCTAGCTAAAAGTACTCTCAGCCTAGGCGGCAGGAATGAGGCAAAACACATCCCCAGATGGCAACTCATCCAAGCCTTTTAGCATTTTATTATTTAACACAAGTAACCACCATGTCCGAAACTTTCCATCAACATCATAATTATGGAAAATAAATCACCGGACAATAAAGCATTTAACTAAGCATGGCTAAGCATGGCTAAGCATATGAACAACAGATATAAAGTATCTCAGGACAACACATCAACCTATGGTTAATAGGAGGGAAGACATGGAAGGGTTTAGGGGACATGCATATCATAGGATACTCTATATCTTGATCAAAAGTCGACATTGGAATCGAATGCAATATTATGGTGGATAAAATACTTGTATACACAATAGGATGCTATATGCCAAGAAGGTTAGGTTATCTCTTGCCTTGCTGACGGAGCGTGTAGTACGGATCGTCGGGGTAGGTAGGGGAACCCTTGACTCCTGAATCTATCGATACCCAATAATAATAGAAGAACAAATAAATAACACGAAGACAAGGTGCCATGCACAAACATGATGACATGTCAAGCTTATGCAATGATATCATCATATGATTTATCTAACAATTTAAATGGAGTGCCAAATAATTAGTGCAATTATTTGGAAGCAACCCCATATTTAACTTAATGATCACATTGCTCAGGAATTTTTACATTACTAAAAGGTGACTTAAATATGCATGAAAATGACATGATTAGACAGGTATTGCTCTTTTGATCATTTTTGTACCTTATTTGTAATTTTCCAATTATCGAGGAATAAATAGCGAATTAAATGATTATTTGAATTTAATTCTTTTAACCATTTATTAAAAGACATCAAAGATAAGTTTATTGTCATGATGTGATATTAGCTTGATTAGATAGAATTTGCCATGCAGAGCACTTTGATATTTTATTTACAATTTTTGGGTAATTATTCATCGAGTTATCATTTTTCCCAATATTGTTATTATTTTTGCCATTTTAGTAATTCTTAATAAACAACAAATTAATAGTTTCAAAAGACCATTACAAAGATACTAACAGGTAGGGTTTGTTTTTCTGAACAATTTGATATATCATTTGCTAAATTTGAAACAATTTTTAAATAGTTATCATTTTTTTTAAAGAAACTGTTAGGCCGGCCTTCAGACCGGACAGGCCGGACTATTACCCGAGACAGGCCGACACCCAGGCTGGGCAAGCAACCGAGTCTGCCGGCCTCCTGGCCGGCCGGGCCGGTCCCCAGGACGGGCACAGACCCGAGCCTGCCGGCCTCTTGGCCGGCCCGAGCCGGTTCCCCGGCCGGGCGCACGGCGGCGTCGGCGGTGACCGACGGCGACGTCGAGCTGTGACGAGAGGGAGAGGGGAAACGGGAGGAGGTCCAGGGGGAGCGGAGCTCACGAGGAGCACATTGGTGTGGTTGACCGGAGAGGGACGCACGGCGGCGGATTTCGCTCGGAGCCGACGCAGACGAAGACGAGGACGGCGGCGTGGATCCCGAGCGTCCCGACTCGATTCCGCCGGAGGAGGGGGGAGAGGAGGACGCGTCGGAGGTTTCTACGGTCTTCGATCTACTCGGGGTGGCCCTAGATGACGGCGACGAGCTCGACAACCACGGCGGCCGTGGTGGAGCTCGAGTGGAGAAAGGGCTAGCAGCGATCCGGAAATTCGGAGAGGAACGGGGAGGTGAGAGAGAGGGGAGCAGGTGGCGTCGGTGGCGGCCTCCTTATCCTCCAGGGGGGCCATGGCAGCGTGCGGCACAGGGGCGGGGCGGCATGGCGGCATGGGCACTCCACTGTCGCCCCAGGAACAAGACGATGAAGTTTTGTAGAAACCCCCCCCCCGGCTCTGTTTAAAAGTTATTTGCAAATTGGTCCAGCAGGCTTTCAGTGATTTAAATGAGGCACTTAACCATTTTCTAAACTTCTGCAAAAATTCATGTAGGCTCCCCATAACATTCAGAACCTCCACAAAAATTTGTGTTGCAAAATAAGAAGTTTTGAGGAACATTTGCTCATAGGGCTTACAAATGGCAATTTTGATAATTTCCAAATCCATTTACTTGGGGGTACTTAAACATCTTCAAAAATAGTGAAAATATTCATGGAGGCTCCCAATATAATAAAGGAGCTCCCCATAATTTTATTTTGAATTTTTGGAAAGTTTCACTTGGTTTCAAAATTTGAAATTGATTTGAACCAATTTGAATTCTCAGCTTTTTATTTCCTTGCTTGGCAACAATTTGCTTTAACAAATAATTATAATTGGATTATTGGAACTTCCTGGACAAATTGGAAGTTCAAATTTATTTGTTTGCCAAGTTGAGCAATTGCATTTCGTGTAGAGGTTTGGGAAGGTTTTGCTTCCCCCTTTTAAAATGGTTTAAGATGTGGCTTGTTAGAACTAGCAATTTCAAATGCATGCCATGATGCAAACATGAATGCCAAAAAGTGGAAAATTTATTCATATTTTCAGGCTCCAAACCGGGGCTGTTACAGCCCTACCCTTAGGAGTGTTCACGAACATTTGTTGCGTGTAGTAGGGGTCAATGATAGCGACGTCCGGGGTATCCTCCTTTAAGAGACGGTGTGCCATACTAAGCGCAACCAGACGAACCATCGATGGGTGGAGCGCGTACATGTGGTACATGTTGAAGATGTCATCAAATCTCATGACGAGCACGTCCCCGAAGTCTTTAGTGACAAATCCCAAGGCAAAAAAACTGGGTATGTTCGATTTTTCTCCTTGAGAAGCCTCTCCTCATGAAAAAGAAAAACATCATGGAGGCTCCTCACATCCCTTGGCAGCAGCATCGCTTTAACCAAATCATGGACCGAATGCTAGTCGGCGGCTTCGACTTAGTACCCGGCACTGGCTGGCTGTTGGAGTCAAAGTCAGCTTTCTGTTTAGATCTTTTCCGTCCCATCTTCTTAGGCTCCTTCTATGCCATCGCATATTTGAGCACCTCTTTGAGTGTGTACTGGGTCCAAGCAGCTTGCTTGGGGGCAGTTTCTGGCAGATCTTGAGAACAAGACGCTTTGTGCACTGATATTTATCTGTGAGATCAGCTTGCACGGGATCCGTACGCATTAGTACACAGTCGGGTGGATCAAGATGACCCCCGCCAGCTCCATCATAGTAAGGATCATCAACGAGGAAGTCATTGGGGTCATCATCACCAGAATTGTCATAGTGGAGTCTCTCAAGTAAATAAAATTTGCATGTGATGGGTGAACGAATTACAGCTAGGCAATTGACAAGATCATGACACAAACCCAATTTAGCTATGACAAAAAGGACATGATAATATTTATGGAGGCATCACGACAACGAACAAAGACCGTTGAGTCAACTGCGTCTTTGTCTAAAAAGTCCACCGTGGGATCGCTATCCAGCCTATCACCCAACGGTATTAAGTTGCAAGCAACAGAGAATTGCATTAAGTAAAGTGCATGAAGTAAGAAATACTAATATCAAAAGAGACATTAACACCGCTGTTTTACCCTTAGTAGCAACAGCACACCCTCGCCCTTAGACGTTTCTGTCACTCGTGCCCAGGAACAAAAGGGGGCATGAACCCACTATCTAGCATAAATATCGTCTCTTGGAGATACACACAATCACTTGGCCAAAGTAACTATGCACATCGGAGAGCATGCAAGAACATAAATTACTCATATAAGAATCATGCACAATCTGAACATAACTTCATAATCCATCGGATCCCAACAAACACATCACATAGCATTACAATAATCGATCTTGATCATGTTAGGCAGCTCACAAGATCATAAGACATGAAGCACAAGAGAGAGAGACTACCAACTAGCTACTGCCATGGACCCGTAGTCCAAGGTGAGACTACTCACAAATCATCCCGGAGGAGGGCATGACGATGAAGAGACCTCCGGGATCGATCTCCCCTCCGGCAGAGTGCCGGGATCAGCTTCAGATTGGACCCCGAACTAGGGTTTTCGGTGACGGCGCGTTGGGGTCGAGTTTCTGGAAAATAATGGCCATACTCTCGGTTTTAGGTCAAAAGGGATTTTATAGGCGTCAGAGGGGGCCGAGGTGGTGCCCAGAGGGCAGGGCGGGCCCCACCCGCGGGTCAAGGGGGGCCGCGGCCGCCACCCGCCCCTGGCCCCTGGGTGGCCCCACAGGTCGCCATTTGGTCCACGTGTGTCTTCCGTCGCATAAAAAATCTCCGTAAATTTTGAGGTCAATCCGACAATATTTCCTGTTGTGACTTTTCTGAAATACAAAAAAAAGCAAAAACAGGGAACTGGCACTTGGCATCTTGTCAATAGGTTAGTCCGACAAAATGCATAAAATGATATATTTGATAGTAAAAACATGTGACAATAACACAAAACTAGCATGGATTACTCAAAAATTATAGATACGTTTGAGATGTATTAGTATCCCCAAGCTTAACTCCTACTCGTCCTCGAGTAGGTAAGTGATAACAAATAATTTTTGATGAGACATGCAACCAACACATTCTTGATCAAGATAGTGATGCAAATCAAAGGATGTGAATGAAGAGATACAAAACAATTGTCTATAATTGATAGCAAGAAAGCAATGAATAAACAAGTTGAAGCATCCAAGCAAAACCTTTCATAAATAGTATGTCAAAGACATGAAAACAATGTGATCAACATATTTGACTAATTCACAAGGATAATAATTCCATGAAAAAAGTGTTTGAGAATCAACACAAAGGAAGATGTAAGCATTAGCAAAGAGCTTCAACTTCCAACGGCTTATCTTATACATAAAGTCAATATAAAGATTCATGTTTAATCTTGATAATGTAATATGCTCAACGATACCCAGGGTCAATGCTAGATGTTTGCTTTTGTGGAGATAGAAGGAAAAAGGGAAAACTGACTCAACATTAAAAGTACAAGAAAGGCCCTTCACAGAGGGAAGCAGGGATTAGTCATGTGCTAGAGCTTTTTGGTTTTTATAACAGAAGTAAAATGATTTTGAGGTATGCATGCTTTCGTCAATGACTTCACAACAGAGAAACTATCTAGTCCCTCATGACAAGCAAGGTTTTTAGACTTGTGAGAGCAGCTGGTTCTTAGAAGAGCGAGTACGCTCTTCTTTCTCCTTGGTTTCACCACTGTCCAATGTTTGGCTGATTTCTCAGATTTGCATTGCGCGGAGGAGAATTGTGAGTTATATTTATATTTTTTGCTTAAGCTACTCTCGGGTTGATTCAAGTGAAGACGTAATTCATCAACACCAGGTGAAAGGGGGGAAATGACCTCGCTTGTCACAAGTTATATCTAGCTCTCTACTGCTCCCTCATGAGCTTAAAAACAGAGGCACAAAGAAGAAGTATTTTGAATTTTTTAAGGTAGCACATGACAAATTTACTTGCAATGGTAGGAAATACCATGCATAGGTAGATATGGTGGACTCAGCTGGCAAGAAAGTTTGGCTTTGGGGATTGGATGCACGAGTGAACCATACACTCAGTACGAATTTTTAGGCTTAGCAAAAAAGTGTATGAAGCAAACATCTAACAATAACCGATAAAAGAACAACATAAGACATTTACCGGTCATAACCATAAAAACTCTACACTATCTCCCTTGTTGACCAAACAATTCTTTTGATGGAAAGATTAGCATTATGAATTAACAACTGTGAAAAACCACACAATTTCAAGCTTTCAACCATATTTCTTTACTAATCAATTCCCCTCAAATAACCAGCAAGTTTAAGCATTCAACTTAACATCTTAAAACAATTGAGAAGCATCAAGTATCCACACCATGATCTACAAAACTATGCAGGCTTTTCATTTTATTCTATCATCCCACAAACAACATTTTGTCGCATTGACAATTCAAGCAATTTTTCAACAACAACTCTCCAACAAGTATAAGTGAAGAACAATAGATTTTAACTTAACAACTAGAAGCTCTAAACAAGATAAAAGCTAAAAGCGAGAGCTTGCTAGAAAACAGACAGTAGATAAGAATACTCAAAAAGATATAAGCGAAGCAAAGGAGTATTCAAACGAAAAAGCGGAGCGTGTCTCTCTCCCATACAAATAAAGCTAGGATCCAACAAAGATATGACTAGCAAACAAACTAACAATATTGAAAGTAAAAAGACGCTCCAAGCATAGTACATAATATGTAAAGTGATAAAAACAAAGTTCAACGAAGACGACCTTATGATAGTCGATGAAGATGAGGGGATGCCTTAGGCATCCCCAAGCTTTGACTCTTGATAGTTCTTGATATTAAGAGGGGGTGCCATATGGGCATCCCCAAGCTTGAGCTTTGATCCATCCTCGATTTGTTCATATTCCTCTCCTTTGGAACTTAAAAACTCCCTTCACACAAAACTTCTCATAATTTGATTAGAGGGTTAGTGCTCATAAATTAAAATGCACATGTGTTCAACTCATGACAAATTGCAAACCAACTTCATTAGACATTAGCTACTGTTTACTAAGCCTCAATGTGGTACTCTACCCCTAGAGTATCACATATGACGATGGTAAAGAGACAAATGCAAAATAAAAGCAGAATCTGTCAAAATCTGAACAGTCTGTAAAGATCGAATTGTTTGAGGCCCTTCTGCAGCTCAAATCAAAAAACTTAAAACTAACGAAAGATAGATAAAAGCATCAGGCTTGCTGTCAAAAATTATAAGAAAAATATAAAATTCTGCCGATTTTAGGATTTTCGTGCAACAGGTGCACAGAATCTGTTTTTGGACAGCAACACAATACCTCGCACTTTCAATGCATTAGAGGATAAACTTGGCACAAAAAACCAAAAGAAAAAGATACAATGAAGTTGCTACAGAGGTAATAACTTCATGACTCAAGAAAATCAAAAATAAAACTGAAAATAAAAGATGGGTTGCCTCCCAACAAGCGCTTTTCGTTAACGCCTTTTAGCTAGGCGCAATGCCAAATATCAAGTTTTTTCGGAGGCCTTTGCAACATCAAGAGCATAGCTTGACCTTATGATTGATTCAAAAGGAAACTTATTTCTCTTTCTAGGGAAGTGTTCCATCCCTTTTTTAAGGGGGAACTGAAAACTTATATTTCCCGCTTTCATATCAATAATAGCACCAACAATTCTCAAAAACGGTCTTCCCAAAATAATAGGACAAGAAGCATTGCACTCAATATCCATAACAATAAAATCAACGGGAACATAATTATCATTAACAACAATAAGGACATCATCAACTCTACCCAATGGTTCTTTTTAGAAGAATCAGCAATATGAACATTTAAATAGCACTCTTCCAAAGGATTTAAATCAAGCATATTATAGAAACTTTTAGGCATAACAGAAACACTTGCACCAAGATCACATAAAGCATTGCAATCAAAGTCATTTATTTTCATCTTAATAGTGGGTTCCCAACCATCTTCTAACTTCCTAGGGATAGAGGTTTCAAGCTTTAGTTTTTCTTCCCTAGCCTTGATAAGAGCATCGGTAATGTGTTTGGTAAAGGCAAGATTTATTTTACTAGCATCTGGTGTCTTAGCAAGTTTTTGTAGGAACTTAATGACTTCAGTAAGATTGCAATTATCAAAATCAATTTCATCATCCTTAAATAAACTAGGAGGATCCTCTTTAGTGGTTTGGATAGTATAAACTTTAACAGTTTTCCTATTCATTTCAGCAATTCTAGCTTCTTTAGCCTCTCTAGCCCAACTAGCTTTCAAGAGAGCCATCATCCTTTCATTTTCATTAATTTGCATTTAAAAATTCAGTATGTTTGTCTTGATTTGGAGTGGTTGTAATTTTCAAAATTTCAACATCATGAGCAAGAACGTCTACTTTAGAGACTAGACTATCCAGTTTTTCCAACTTCTCTTCAACAGTTTTGTTAAAAGCTTTTTGCGAAATGATAAATTCCTTTAACATTTTCAAGATCAGAGGACTCATTCTTATTAGGATTATAAGAATTACTAGGAACTAGCACAGTGACCCGCGCATTTGTGCGGCTAGATATTGCATGGTATGTGTATTTATGTTCTTATGTATGTGTATCAGCGTTGAGAAGTTTATGTGTTGGTCGGTAGACATTTATAAATGTTGTTCTCACCGCAAGTTACTTACTCTTGTGCTCAGTGTAATTTGACTAAGTCACTCCTATATTGTATCCAAAATGAAGGTTCATAGAATATGATTAAGTATATTTACTTTTTGTTGGTATAAGGACCCTTGCATGTGACAGTGGATGAGTGTCATTCTGATAGAAATTGGGTTTGATATGGAAGATCATAAATGTTGTACAAATTTTCTCACGTGTACTCCTTTATCCCTGAGATCAATGTCTATATTTCATAGTAACTACTGATGATTGAAGTGTAACCTTGTGTTATCCTTCTTCACTTATCACGCGTTTCATTAGCAATGATCAAGACGATTCTAGTTCACTATGTCAGCATTCTTTGTGTTGGGTCCTCTTCTAACAATATACTCTTTGTCATTTTGGGGTGTACCAAAATTTTGTCCTTGTGAATTATATCAACGAACAATAGTTCGTGCACATGTGTTCCTTTATTCTATTCCTCCCAACCTCCTGACTTTCTTACGGCTGAAATGGTATGAATGCTATGGTCCCTAGTGCATGCATATACTCTTTAATTCTTCATAAAGTATCACGTTTTCGTCACTCTGAATTATGTTGTGAACACTTATTATGTATGCCTAGATTTTTTAATGTCAGCCGTTTGTTTTTATAGTACCAAACCCATATATTTTATACAAAAGAGACATGTTATATCCATATTGGTCCTTCGTCACTACATACCTCTAATGAACTTTATTTGCATGAAAACCACATTTCTTATATTCTTCCACTTATTATTTCAGATTTCATATATTAAATACAGTTAACTCCTAAGTCACACTACTAATTTGCATAAAAAATTTATTCAGAAATTTAACTATTTGGTAGAAGAAACATAGCATAATTGATTGGTAGACTGTCTTACCTGAGGTCCAGTAGTCCAACCTGATGCAATACATAAGCCGCTAGATTAGCAGCACAAAATCTGGGTGTTGTCTTCCATAGTGAGCATCAGCAAAACCAAATCTGTCCTGGAAAGATTGCAGTCACATGACACCCTGCATGCTAGCTCGTGAAGCTAAATATCTGTCAAGAAAAAAATATATATATCAGGATGGGACTTTATATGTTGAAGATATTTTATCCTGTCTAATTTTGCCAAATAGGAAAAGTAGATATATTAGAGAAAGTGGCGACTTAATCAAGTATAGCTAGTGAGTTGAGGAGGCAATTCGCTATTGTTGATACCGTCGTTGGCCTGATTGTTGCTGCCGCCAACCATGGACGCAGGAGGGGGCACAGGAAGTGGAGGTGCCGCTCAGCAGGAGCTATTGCAATTGCAAGCACAGGTTGTGTCCGTGCAGCTCGCCTTTGTTGTCGCTCCTGCCGGCAGACCGCTTGGACCGTGCTGCACCTTCATTGGCACGCACAGGATCTGGTCGTCGGAGCCATGGAGCTTGTCGTTGATGTTGCTCCTACCAGCAGCACGCTTGGACCGTGCTGCATCTTCATTACCGGGGCCTAGGGTTAGAGACCTGCAGAGATTCGACGGTGTCTCTGCATACAATCGACACAGGCTAGAAATCTGTGCGTCAAACGTAAGGCTAGTTTAAAACTCTAAACATCATCGGCAAAGCTCCTCATAGGAAAAATAAGCGTGCAGCCATGGCTGAGCAATTTTCTCAATCTTTCCACTACGTGACCGGTTTTTTTCGGCTTAAGCCTAATATTTCCACCACGTGCGGCATGTACATGCCAACTCTTTTTCTTCCTTTTATTATTCCATATGTTCTTTATTCGCACAGGAACGTAGTGCATGTGGATTCTTTTTTTTTCCTCCAATTGTTTATTCAATCTAATCTCTATCTCATACACGTTTCACGTGTCCTTAGTAAGAGAGTTGTTCTATATTATTGTACGTGTACAACAATAGATGTTGTGTAACGTGTCAATAATTTGCGTAACGTCTCATCCTTTAAATCTTGACCATTGTAATAAACATCAACGTTCTCTATCTTTTTGGCCTATGTGGAAGCATGTGGTGGCTTTATTTTCTATTGTTTTAAGTATATAATAGATTATCATAAAAGTTGCCATTATTGGGAGGATAAGTCTAATAGTTGTTACTACTAAAATTATTTCGGTAGGCATTATTGTTAAAGTTGTTTCTATTAAGAAAATTAACATCAACTTGATCCTTTTCTTGGGCAATTAATGAAGCAAGCGGAACATTATTAGGATCAATATTAGACTGATTGGTAGCAAGCATAGACATAATCAACCTTATCACTCAAAGAGGAGATTTCCTCGACAGAAATTACCTTCTTACCACTTGGAGCTCGTTCGGTGTGCCATTGTGAATAATTTGTCATCATCTCATCCAAGAGTTTAGTTGCTGCACCTAATGTTGTGGACATGAAGGTGCCTCCCGCGGCGGAGTCCAAAAGGTTCCTTGAAGAAAAATTCAAACCTGCATTAAAAGTTTGGATAACCATCCACATAGTTAATCCATGCGTGGCACAATTCTTAACCATAGATTTCATTCTCTCCCAAACTTGAGCAACATGTTCATTATCAAATTGTCTAAAGTTCATAATGTTACTCCTTAGTTGTATGATTTTAGCAGGTGGATAATATTTTCCAATAAAAGCATCTTTGCATTTAATCCAAGAATCAATGCTATTTTTAGTCAAAGACAATAACCATTCTTTTGCTCTCCCTCTCAAAGAGAAAGGGAAAAGTTTCAGTTTTATGATGTCACTTTATACCTCTTTATACTTTTACATATCACATAACTCAACAAAGTTATTTAAATGAGAGGCGGCATCATCAGTACTAGCACCAGAAAATTGCTCTTTCATAACAAGATTTAGCAAGACAGGTTTAATTTCGTAAGATTCTGCTTTAGTAGCAGGTGTAGCAATTGGAGAGTATATGAAATCATTGTTATTAGTACTAGTAAAGTCACACAACTTGGTGTTTTCAGTAGAAGACATAACGGTAAGATAAAATAACAAGACAGGAATAAAGACTACACTAATTTTTTTGGGTTTTAAAATTTCGAAACAGGAAAATCAACTAAACGAGATATAAAGCAAGCAAGACAAAAACAAAGTAAAGAGATTGAGAGTATGAGAATCCCCTTGCTGTAGCTCCAAAGTCCCCGGCAACGGCGCCAGAAAAGAGCTTGCTGCTGTATTAAAATAAGTTGGGTAGTGCACCAAGCGAAGGCGGAATTGCAACTTGTAGCAGTTTTCCCTCGTTTAACGAACCGAGGTTTATCGAACCAGTAGGACTTTGAAATCAACAATGAGGTGAATATTGAAGATCTCTGGCGCTTGACCTTCAACAGATGCGGACCTGCACACACTCAACCAAAATACTTTGCCCCCAACGGTGGAAAGGTTGTCAATATTTCCGGTCTCGCAGAAAACAAAGCGGTTAATTGTATGATGAAATATGAAAAGTGACCAGAGGAATAATGATAATTAAAAGCAAGTAAATGAGGTTGTAAACAATGTAAAAAAATGGACCGGGGGCCATGGGTTCACTAGTGGAGTCTCTCAAGTAAATAAAATATGCATGTGATGGGTGAACGAATTACAGCTAGGCAACTGACAAGATCATGACACAAACCCAATTTAGCTATGACAAAAAGGACATGATAATATTTATGGAGGCATCACGACAAGGAACAAAGACCATTGAGTCCAACCGCGTCTTTGTCTAAAAAGTCCACCGTGGTATCGCTATCCAGCCTGTTACCCAACGGTATTAAGTTGCAAGCAACAGACAATTGCATTAAGTAAAGTGCATGAAGTAAGCAATACTAATATAAAAAGAGACATTAACACCGTTGTTTTACCCTTAGTAGCAACAGCACACCCTCGCCCTTAGACGTTTCTGTCACTCATGCCCGGCATGAACCCACTATCTAGCATAAATACCCTCTCTTGGAGATACACACAATCACTTGGCCAAAGTAACTACGCACATCGGAGAGCATGCAAGAGCATAAATTACTCATATAAGAATCATGCACAATTTGAACATAACTTCATAATCCATCGGATCCCAGCAAACACATCACATAGCATTACAATAATCGATCTTGATCATGTTAGGCATCTTACAAGATCATAAGACATGAAGCACAAGAGAGAGAGAGAGACTACCAACTAGCTACTGCCATGGACCCGTAGTCCAAGGTGAGACTACTCACAAATCATCCCGGAGGAGGGCATGACGATGAAGAGCCCTCCGGGATCGATCTCCCCTCCGGCAGAGTGCCGGGATCAGCTTCAGATTGGACCCCGAACTAGGGTTTTCGGTGACGGCGCGTCGGGGTCGAGTTTCTGGAAAATAATGGCCGCCCTCTCGGTTTTAGGTCAAAAGGGATTTTATAGGCGTCAGAGGGGGCCGAGGCGGTGCCCAGAGGGCAGGGGCGGGCCCCACCCGCGGGTCAAGGGGGGCCCGCGGCCGCCACCCGTCCCTGGCCCCTGGGTGGCCCCCCAGGTCGCCCTTTGGTCCACATGTGTCTTCCGTCGCATAAAAAATCTCCGTAAATTTTGCGGGCAATCCGACGATATTTCCTGCTGCGACTTTTCTGAAATACGAAAACAGCAAAAACAGGGAACTGGCACTTGGCATCTTGTCAATAGGTTAGTCCGACAAAATGCATAAAAATGATATATTTGATAGTAAAAACATGTGACAATAACACAAAACTAGCATGGATCACTCAAAAATTATAGATACGTTTGAGTCGTATCATGCCCCCTTTTGGCTCCGTCACTTATTTCCAAAAATAATGTCTCCTGAATTTTTCTGGAATTTTCTAAGCTTCGCAGGTCAGGTGTCTTGATAGGTACTTTTCCAGCTGATTCCGGACTCCGGCAGACGAATCTCCGAAAAATGCAAAACATGCAAAATAAGGTAAAATGACATTAGTAATTAACCACAATATGAAATATATCAATGAATAAAGATAAAGTATGATGAAAAACAGTGATGCGAAATGGACGTATCAACTCCCCCAAGCTTAGACTCCGCTTGTCCCTAAGCGAAAACTGAGCTCGGTAAACATGACCATAGGTTTATAGAGTGAAGTGTCGATAATAAAGAATACAAGCATGAGGCATCAGTATTTACTTTCTCAACACAAATATATTCAAAACGACAACCTAATCTCATAAAGCTTCTCGAGAATAAGTGAATCAATAATAACATGTTAAGGTGTAACAAAGTAGAAACTCATTTACAAATGGCAAACGATGTTTTCAGTTAAGAACAATTGGACTTATCAAACTCTTATTTCAAGAAGGATCCGATATATGATTCAACTATCAAGTCATGTTTCCATGAGTTGCAAACCATCAAAGCTGTAGTCCAATGATAAAAGCACTAAAACTGACATAATGGAAAAATGAGTAACTGTAATGAAACATATTGAACACATTGCAAATATCATAAATGATAGTATCATAAGTCAACAATTTAAGTTTGCTTGTGGAGTATAGAGGAAGTAGGTATACTGACTCAACAATAAAATAAAAGAAGGGCCCTTTGCAGAGGGAAGCAGGGATTTATCATGCACTAGAGCTTTTCAATTCTTGAAAGAGAAGTATAAAATGATTTTGAGGGGTGCATGTCTCGTCTACGACTGTCAGTAGGGACTAGTGAAACTTCCATTTTAGACTGTAGTTTTTAGACTTGTGAGAGTAGCTCCCATAGAGGAACGAGTACGTTCCTCCTCTCCTTTCTTTTTCACTAGCCAATGTTTGACTGATTTCTCAGGTTGCACTGTGTGAAGGAGAGATTAATGTTATGTTGTAATTTTCTTTTGCGGGTTGGGAACCCTTGGCCAGCTCTCGCCAATTTAAGTTGAGCACGTAATCCATGCTCATCGGGTGAAAGAGGAAGAAGAACCTTAATAGCATGGAAGATCACTAGTGTTCTATTGTTTCCTCATGAGCTAAGAACAGAGACACAAAACAGAGTACTTTGAAGGTTTTAAAGGTAGTGCATGGCAATTTAGTTGGAGTGGCTGAGAAGTACCACATGTAGGTAGGTATGGTTGACACTTGTGGAAGCTGATTGGCTAAAGGATTGGATGCACGAGCAGTCATTCCGCTCAGTACAAGACTTTAGGCTAGCAAAGCCTTTAAAGCAAACATAAAGTGTTGAGAGATAACAATCAAATATACTATCTAAACAATAAGTCAAACATGCAACATCAAGCCATCATCTTTGTCAGCATAATTCTTTTTAGCAGAAGAGCATAAAACCAGAGGACTCACTGGCATGTAAGATATTCAAGATAATATATTTGCCTGTAAATTCCTATTCCCTACTTAAGCATCAAAGCATTATCGCAATTAACCAAAATTATGCTTGCCAGAACTATACAAAATTCTACTCTCACACCCAATGTTAAATCACCACTTACCACAAGACCATAATAGAATATAAACTGAAGAAGAGTAAAAGAAGACTTCTCATTTATATTCCATTATAGAAAACTACACACCAACGGATACATAGAGCACTCTAAAGGAGTGCTAGAACACATTGCAACACCATACTACATGATAACTTCTCTACCCATGACATAACTCACACGACCATAACTATATAAAAGATAATTATAAAGATAAAGATACCGGGGCACTCCCCCAAGCTTGGAACAAGCCAAGGGATTGCCATTACCCAAGATGCTCGAACTTATTCCCGCGGTGGTGACGGATCTTCATTTTTTCACCAAATTTCCAAGAGAGACGCTTCCCATCAACGAAAGACGAACGGGTCTCCACGGTCCTGAAACTTGCGGCAGAGCTCATACGCTTGAATCTAAGTTCACACTCACAAATCTGATTATGCAGATCGTAAATCTATGCTTGCAGATGAGCAGTCTCGTTTCCCAGAATGGAAATCTTCTCCCTTAATTCTTCAGTCTCTTCCTTGTGGAGGGAGATGAGCTCGGCGATGATACTATGGTTCACGCACACCCCATGCTCGACAATCTTATTGTACTTGAACAGCTCCTATTCCACCTCTTCTAGGCTCGCCTTCACGTCTCATTCCTCCTTGGGGCCTTCGAGATCTTTCTTGTGAAGCGCTTCGTCTTTGAGTTGAAGAATTTGCGGGTGCATCTTGACTTCCGCCAAGTAGGGATTGATGACGTTCTTGAAGAAATCATCCTTTGGAGAGCTTGGGGAAGTCATGGCAGCTAGGGTTGATGAAGAGCTTCTAAAACCTGGTTCAAACAACTCGAAACAAAAACATGACGGAAACACAAAATACGCTCCTCGAAAAATTCGGGGAAATATATAGCAAAAATTTTATGTAAAAAGGAAGGAAACGAGACGAGGCGGAGTCGGAGGCGGTGTCCAGAGGCCAGGAGCAGGTCCCAGGCACGGCCTGGAAAGCAACCGTAGCCAGGGGTCGCCCCTGCCATCTGGGCTCCGTTTAGTCTCCCAATTTTGCATATTTCCAAAAACTTATGCTGTAATTTTTTTGGAATTTTCCGAGAAACTTTCCTTGCCGAAAATGTTACCTATTCGTTTTCTGATTCTTGAGTCTTCCGGTATTTGTCTTCAATAAATTCTTCCGGAGTAACCACTTGGATAATATCTACGTCTTTCTCCATAGGATTGCCGGAAATATAATGCTTGAGTCACTGACCATTCACCACTTGAGACTTGTCTCCATCGAGGGTGTTAATTTTAATAGCATCGAAGCGATAAACTTCCTCAACAATGAATGGTCCTTCCCATTTAGACTGTAATTTTATCACCAATATTAAACTCCCTTTTCAAAATCCCCTTATCGTGCCATTTCTTTACCTTTTCCTTGAACAACCTGGCATTTTCGTAAGCTTCACTTCTCTAGTCATCCAAAGAATCAAATTAAGCAATATTTTCTCACCGGCAAGAGTAGTATCAGAATTGATTTGTCTAATAGCCCAATAAGCTTTATGTTCTAATTCAAGAGGCAAATGGCATGCCTTTCCATGAACCATTTTATAGGGAGACATGCCCATAGGATTTTTATAAGCAGTTCTATAAGCCCACAAAGCATCATTAATTTTTTTAGACCAATTCTTCCTAGACTTGTTGACAGTCTTTTGCATTATTAATTTGACCTCTCTATTAGTTAACTCAACTTGCCCACTAGTTTTAGGATGATACGGTGAAGAGACTCTATGATTAACATCGTATTTAGCTAAAATTTTCCTAAAAGTACCATGAATAAAATGAGAACCTCCATCAGTCATAATATATCTAGGTACTCCAAACCTAGGGAAGATAATTTCTTTAAGCATTTTGAAAGATGTCTTGTGATCAGCACTTTTAGTTGATATAGATTCTACCCATTTAGTAACATAATCTACAGCAACAAGTATATGAGTATTACCATGCGAAGTAGGAAAAGGACCCATGAAGTCAAATCCCCAACAATCAAAAGGTTCAATAACAAGAGAGTAATTCATTGGCATTTCATTGCGTCTACTAATATTACCTACCCTTTGACATTCATCATAAGAAGAAACAAACCTTTTAGAATCCTTAAATAAAGTAGGGCAATAAAAACCGGATTCCGGCACCTTGTGCGCGGTCCTATCTCCTGCGTGATGGCCACCATAGCCACTATTGTGACATTTTCTCAAAATTTCATCTTGCTCATGCAGGAACACATATCCTCATAATTCCATCAACTCCCTCCTTGTATAAATGTGGGTCATCCCAAAAGTAGTGCCTCAAATCACAAAAGAATTTCTTCCTCTGTTGATGAGTAAAACTTCGAGGCAAAAATTTGGAGACAATAAAATTAGCATAATCAGCATACCAAGGACTATCATAAGCTGCAAGTTGTTCGTCAGGGAAACTATCATTTACAGGAGTAGGGTCATGAGGTATATTCTCCATTCTAGACAGATTATCAGCAACAGGATTATCTGCACCCTTCCTATCAACAATATGCAAACTGAATTCTTGCAGCAAAAGCACCCATCTAATAAGCCTAGGCTTAGCATATTTCTTGCAGCAAAAGTATGAATGGTTACTTTTGAATCCCCAAAGTATTGTCCAAATTTGTCACAAGCAAAAACAACAGCTAAAAATTCTTTTTCAGCAGTAGAATAATTCTTTTGCGCACTATCCAAAGTTTTACTAGCATAATGAATAACATTCAGTTTCTTGTCAATTCTTTGACCAAGAACAGCCCCAACAGCATAATCACTAGCATCACACATAATTTCAAAAGGCAAATTCCAATCAGGTGGTTGAACAATAGGAGCAGAAATTAAAGCCTTCTTGAGGAACTCAAAAGCTTCCTTACAATGTTCATCAAAAACGAATGGAGCATCCTTCAGAAGAAGATTAGTAAGAGATCTTGACCTCTTAGAGAAATCTTTAATAAATCTCCTATAGAAACCAGCATGACCAAGAAACTATGTATACCTTTAACGTCCCTTGGATAGGGCATTTTCTCAATTGCTTCAATTTTGGCTCTATCAACCTCAATTCCTCTCTTAGAAATTTTATGCCCAAGCACAATGCCTTCATTCACCATAAAGTGGCACTTCTCCCAATTGAAAACAAGATTCGTCTCTTCACATCTCTGCAAAACTTTGTTAAGACTATGGACGCAATTGTCAAAAGAAGTTCCATAGACAGAAAATCGTCCATGAATACTTCCACAATTTCCTTACAAAAGTCATGAAAAATAGCAGACATGCATCTTTGAAAAGTAGCAGGAGCATTACATAAACCAAAAGGCATACGTCTATAAGCATAAGTTCCATAAGGACAAGTGAAACTGGTTTTCTCTTGATCTTCATATTTAATAGCAATTTGAGAGAAACCAGAATAACCATCAGGGAACAAAAATGAGTATTTTTACATAACCTTTCAATCATTTGATCGATAAAAGGAAAAGGATAATGATCTTTTCTAGTAGCCTTATTTAGCTTCCTATATGTCGGGACAGTGAGAACCAGGGTCCTCTGTCCCGGCTGTCAGTGGCACCAGCCACGCCACGCCTTCATCGGATGAAGCGTGCACTGTCAGCAGGTGCTTCGCGAGAGATGTCGCTTCCTCACAAGGTCCACGCCAAGGACGCTTCGCCTAGGATGCCCCGCGAGGCCTTCCATAGGAGGCTGCCCCGGGTCTACTCCGCCCGAGGACGGATGACGCCAAAAGGAGGGCTACAGAGCGATGCCAGGGTGGTCTGCCCATTTCGGTGATTAAAGGCAGGAGCGGTGCAGGATCAGGCCAAGGACGAGAGGACCTTTCCTATTTGGTGTTAAAGTGCCCGCTTGGAGACCTGTTCTGGAGGGTAACATCAGCAAGCCATGTACCCTTGTTTGTCCTCTCTTGACCAGTTGTGGTTGCCCTTCCCGCTCAGTGGAAGAGGCCTAGGTCACTATAAAAGGCAGCCCTTTGCCTTCGTTGTAGGGGTTCACATTCGATTCACCTCCACAAGCAATATAGTCAGACAAGCAGGAGTAGGGTTTTACACCTCCACGGTGGCCTGAACCTGGGTAAACCTTGTGCATGTTCTCGCCGTGCTCGTTTTGGCCCTCATAAGGACCTCGTCGGTAGACTAGCTTTTAACCCTGTGGGAGAACCTGGGTACCTCGGAACCCACAAATCCGACATTTGGCGCGCCGGGTAGGGGTTGAAGCTCGTTCTTCCTCGACAAGCCTCCATCGCCACGGCCAGTGAGCACGAGCCCGTGGACGAGCACGTTTTGCAACCCCACCGCTACCGGAGCGCGGCGCGTGATGAAGCCGCCACCAAGCCCGCCTCTCCAGCCTCTCCACTCCGGCAGCCTGCTTCACCACCGTCACTTCCTCCGCGGCCTCCCCACGGTGATGCAAGCCGTCGTGCCGCTTCGCCGCCTTCACTACTCCAACCACCTCCTTCAAAGCCACGTTGGCCAAGCCACCACGCCTCCGCGTCTCCCACGAACAGTTGTGCGGCCAGAGATACAGAAAGGATACTCCTACGTAGCCTCGGGGGCTCCGTTCTAAGGACACGCCTTGAGCGGGTTCTCAGGGGGAGAGCCCGCGAGGCCGCCTCGCGAGAGCCTATCGGGCTTCAGCCGTCTCATCCGTGCGGAGCTGCGTGGCAGAGTACCTGTCAACTTTGGGGGCTTCTCCCGTCGCTGGCCCCCGCAGCCCGGGGGCTTAGGGCCACTTTCGTCATCAACAACAGATCAAGGCGTCAAAGCAAGAAAACGAACGACCTCGCGAAGCGTGAAACCAAGGAGCTATTTTGTTAAGTCTAATCACATTACAACACGCCTCTAGCGCAAGTTTTACAATAGGGAAGGGTACAAGGACGTCGCTGCAAGCCCTCAAGGTCAGCCACGGTCTCCCCGGCGGAGGCGACTCCCGGTCCTTCTTCTCGACAAAGGGAGGACCCGGCGGGAGACACCGACGACGAGAGCATGCTCCTCCAGGCTTGCCGGTCTCGGCTCTTTACCCCTATGGCACAGAAGTCTCGGCGAGCCTAGACCGTAGGCAATAGCTCTACGACCTCTTCAGGAGCAAGGTGAGCCGGCCCGAGGGAGAGCACATCGCTCACATTGGCAGCCTCTCTGACGCACCCGGACGAGCAACTCACCTTGCAGGGACGAGCAACTCGCCTCGGAAGGCCGAACAACTCGCCTGGGAAGCCAAGGTGCTTTCCATCAGCTCCGTGGCCGCGCCGCCGGTACGCGAATGGGTGCAGCGGCACACCCTGCACCTCGTCGAGCCAAGGAGGGTGGAGCGCGCTTCCCTCGCCTGCAGTACCCTTCCAGCCCCGCCGGAAGGGCCGGCGCCGCCGACCTTGTCAACAACTGTGGAAGACGAGGCAGCGACGCCCTACTTTTGATTGTGGGCAGCTCCGGTTGCCTAGGAGTCCATCAAGGAACCCTCGAGGCCGCCACCTTCATCAGCAACAGCGGCTCCTCCTCCACCGCCGCGTCCGCCGTTCGGTGCAGACACCACCATGGGCTGCGTCTTTTCTAGGCCAGCAAACTACCAAGAGTAAGAAGCAAGGCTTGGGGGAAAGGAGAGGTGCCCTGGTGACTCCTCCCGCCTCCCACCGCACCCCTTTTTTATACTGCCGGGGCGGTGGAAGGAGAGTTAATGGAGAAGAAATGCCGGTGCCTCCTCGTCTCCCAACCAGCGGCGCTTTAAATGCGATGGGACCCACTCGCCGCCCGGGATTCGCCCGCATCGCGGCGCTCCTCGTCGTATCTCGTTGTCGCGGTCTTTTACCAGCAAAGCATGCAAGAGATTAAATGCTGGCCGCCGGATTCCCGCTGACAAAGCTGAGGCCGAGCAGACGGCCCGCCAGGCTTTGCACGCCTTTTGATGTAGTTCTTGCTTCACGCATTTTCTTTCTTACTAATGCACCACCACAAGCTTCACGTCCACTACACTTTTTCCTGCACACCGCGTGAGCAGGGGCTAGGACACGGTGCCTACGCCGGGCCAGACTCGCAAGCATAAGCCCAAGTATGACAATGAGCTCTGTCTCGCGGGCTAGCCCTGTGCACGCCAACTCTCCGTGAAACTTGGCACTTGTCTCTCCTCGCACGGTGCCCAGGCTCAAACTAACGAGTCGTGCATGCCCAGCCGGTGTGCGAAGCTAGTTTTCCCTATGCTATGTCGCAATGCAAGATCACCAAGAAAGGTCAAGGCAGGCGCCTCGCGGGGCCCCACATGAAGAAACCTCCCAAAGGAGCAACGATCAGCGTGCCGCACGGCCTCGGGAAGTTCCCGCCCGCTAAAAACAGCTAAGTCGAATTGGCTTCTCGCCGCCTCGTTTCCCGCCTTTTTCCCTTTCAAATCCTGGAACGCCACAGTGGCCTTCTCTGGAAAGCTCCATGAACCATGTTTGCGTGTCAAGGGGGAGCAATCGAGTATCGCACTCGGGGATCTTACTAACCTACTGTCACAACATCTGCCGTTTCTGTGCCGGCCACGAGCGGTGACTGGTGTCTGTGGGCTACGGGTTGGGACCTAAGACACAGAACGATTGCAAGGTGCAAAGAGAAAGAAAGAAAATTCCTTGCGGGGGCTGGAAGATCACAAAATACCACGATAACCAGAGTACGAGCACACACTTGCAAGCGACAAGTACTTAATTACAGCAAAATAATAATGTTGATATGAGAAGACGGCCCTAGGAGTCTACTCCGCCGGGGTATCATGAGCCTCGCCTCTTGGTGCCTCCTCCCGAGCCGTCCTTGCCAGCTCCCCCAGAGGGCCCTGCGTGCCCACGAGGTCACTCACCTCCTCCTTCAAGGCCTCTGTGCTCTCCTCGCCATCAACCAGCACCGGCTCCAAGACCGCGCCGAGAATAAGACACGCTTGGCTAAGCGTGCCAAAGTCGCGGAGTAGGAAGAGGTTGGTGAAGATTAATGTGCCAGCCTGGGCGAGCAGATCACAGCACTTGCTTTCCACGATCGCGTCCACCTCGCCGACCACCTTCTCCTAGTGCTCCACCAGGCTAAGGAAGAAGAAAATGTTGCTCGTAGAGACGCCGGGCTGGAACGCGCCAGGGAGGCCAAGGTTCTCCCCGCTGAGGTGCGAGTACACTCGCTGGGCGCGCTGGATGAGCTTCCACATCATGGCTTGCCGCTACCTTCCCAGCGCGTCGGAGGTCTCCCTCTCGAGCTTGAGCTCCTCAACCTGCTTCGGGAGGGGCTCGATCTGCTGCAGCGTGTAATCACGCTCCTTGCTCACCCGCTCCGCCTCCGCTAGCGCCAGGTTACGCTCCTCCCTTAGGGTGTCGGCTTCCCCACGCGCGGAGTTGCGCTCCTCGCAAAGCTGCTTGGCTTCCTGCTTGGCAAGATCTAGCTCTTTCTTCAGCCCGCGGACTTTGTCCGCCTTACATGATCTTCTGATCGAAGGCATCGCGCTCCTGGGCACGAATGTCCTAGGCTTTCTGGACAAACTCCTCCTCCAGGGCATTCCGTTTCCTGACGAGGCGAGCATCCGCGTCAGCATTGAGCCTGCTTTCCCGCACGTCGAGAGCCTCCTCGAGTTGCTCCAGGTGAGCCCTCTCCGCCTGCTGCTCCGTATTGGCACGCGCGAGCTCGTGCTCGCGCAGCGCGAGTTCCCTCTCAGCAACCGTAGCGGCTTCAAGGCGTGCTTCAGCTTCTGCCTCCCTCGCCGCCGCGGTAACCAAGGCAGTCTCCTCCACCATGCGCTGCTGCTCCTCCCCATGGGCCAGGCATGCCTCACGGGCTTCGCGCCGCGACGTCTCAAGGCGCCGGCGCTCGGCCTCGTGCGCCGCACGCTCCACCACGAGGCGCTGGCGCTCGGCCTTGAGACCGGCAAGCTCCGCTGCAAGGATGCCGCCAAGCCTATCAATGGCATGGTGGGCGCGTGCCAGCAAGCTGCCATGCGGGCGGCTTGCCACCAGTGCGCTCCCGGTGACCACAATGTCCCAGCCCGTCACGACGGGCTGGCCGTGAAGCTCCTCCGTCGCTGGGGGCTCGCTCTTCACCACGTGGGAGATGCTCCTCCCAGTGGCACTGCCTCCCGGTACCATCTCTGACACCTCCTCGCCTAGCAGCTCCGGGCCCGTCCCTGCAGCGGACGCTCCAACTACGACCTCACCCACCGCGAGGATCACTCCCACGGCAGACGCCAGCTCCGCCGCCGCCTCAGCCGTGATTTCTACCGCGTCCGCCGCCGCGTCCTCGCTCGCGAGCACCCCCACCTCTGGCAATGGCTCCCTGGCAGCAGACGACACTGTGGCGGCCGCGTCGGTCTACGGCGCTTTCGCCTACGGTGCCCTGCAAGCGAACGTGGTATCAAGACAGAGCTCGACATAAAGAAGCAAAAGTAACTTATAGGTCCCCCGCACAAAACTCACGAGTTGACGAGCAGCCATGGCCTCTTCCTCACCCCGGCTCGCGAGGTCGCACCGCCCTAAGCAGAGGCGCCTGCCTCTGCCACGCGGGCTAGGGTGCTCACCCCCTGCAGGAGCCGCTCGTTGTCGCCTTCCCCGGGAGGCTCCTCCGCGAGGATGCATCCTAGCCGTCAGAGCCAGCGTCAGCCTCTCTCTGCTCCTCGTCAGAGTATACCATGCGCCTCCTCCACCGCGCCTCTAGGGGTGCCGCATCCCCCTCGAGGTCGGTGTCTTCAAGGGGGCCCATCACGATGAGCGGCTCTGTGGAAGGCGTCCTCTCATCGTCGTCACCGTCAAGGGCGATCACCTCACGAGCGGCCCCTGCCTGGGACGTCTCGTCCCCGGCCCCGTCGTCACCGGCCGCCGCTGTAACAGCCCCAGTTTGGAACCTGAAAATGTGAATAATTTTTCCACTTTTGCATTCATGTTGCATCATGGCATATGTTTAAATTCATAAGTTCAACAAGCAACAAATGGAAAACAATTAAAAGGGAAACAAACACCTTCCCAAATTCCAAACTAATTGCAATTGCTCAATCTGGCAAAACCAAATTGTTTGAACTTACAATTTTTCCAGGAAGTTCCAAGTTTACCTTTCATAAATATTTGTCAAAGGCAATTGCTTGTTAAGCAAAGAAATACACTTGAGAATTCAAAATTGGTGCAAATCAATTCCAATTTTTGAAACCATGTTAAACAGTTCGAAAATTCAAACTAAAAATATGGGGAGCTTCATTATTATATTGGGAGCCTCCATGAATATTTTCACTATTTTTGAAAATGCTTAAGTACTCAAGGTAAATGAATTTTGGAAATTATCGAAATTGCCATTTCTAAGGCCTATGAACAAATGTGGCTCAAAACTTCTTATTTTGGAACACAAATTTTTGTGGAGGTTCTAAATGTTATGGGGATCCTACATGAATGTTTGCAGAATTTTAGAAAATGGTTAAGTGCCTCAATTAAATCACGAAAAGCATGCTGGACCAATTTGCAAATAAGTTTAATTGGAGCCAGGGGGTTTTCGTGTTTTCTTTTCTTCTTCTTATTCACAGTGGCGCTAGTGCGTCCTGGCGTGATGCCGCCATGCCGCTGCCCATGCCACACACTGCCGTGGCCCCCTGGAGGATAAGGAGGTCGCCACCGATGCCACCTGCTCCCCTCTCTCTCCCCTCCCCGTTCCTCCCCGATTTTCCGGATCGCCACTAGCCTTCTCTCCCGCTCAAGGTCCACCATTGCCGCCACTCGCCACAGCACACCGCTGTCGCCTGGAGCCGTCCCGAGACAATCGATGACCGTAGAAACCTCCGCCGCATCCTCCTCTCCCTCCCCACCGGCGGAATCGAGCCGGGACACTCGGGATCGATGCCGCTGTCCTCGTTTTCGTCCGCGTTGGCCGAGCTCCACCGAGCGAAATCCGCCGCCGTCCGTCCTCCTCCGGCCTCACCGTCTGCGCCCTTGTTCTTTTGGGCATTTCTCCCGCTTCCCCCCTCTCCCTCTCGTCGCCTCACCGGTCGGTCACCGTGTGTCCGGCCGGGGAACTGGCCCGGGTCGGGCAAGAGGCCGGTATGCTCGGGTATGCACCCGGCCTGGGGACCGGCCCGGCCGGCCAGGAGGCCGGCAGCCTAGGGCACTTGCCCGGCCTAGGTGTCGGCCTGGGCCGGCAAAAAGGCCGGCTGTCTCGGGTGGTAGCCCGGCCTATGGGCCGGCCTGTCCGGTCTGAAGGCCGGCCTAGCAGTTTTAAAAAAATAAAATAAAATAATAAATAACTATTAAAATATCAATTTGTTCAGAAAAACAAACCCTACCTGTTAGTATCTTTGTAATGATCTCTTGAAACATTATTCTTGCTATTTATTAAGAATTATTAAAATGGAAAAAATAATAACAATATTGAGAAAAATCATAACTTGATAAATAATTACTCAAAAATCTTGAATAAAATATCTAAGTGCTCAGCATGACAAGGGCTATCAAACCTTGCTAATATCACATCATGACAAAAAACTTTTCTTTGATGTCTTTTAATAAATGGTTAAAAGAATTAAATTCAAATAATCATTTAATTCGCTATTTATTCCTCGATAATTGGAAAATTACAAACGAGGTACCAAAATGATCAGAAGAATAATACCTATCTATTCATGTCATGTTCATGCATATTTAAGGCACTTTTTAGTAATGTAATAATTTATAAACAAGGTGGTAACTAAGTTAAATATGGGGTTGCTTCCAAATAATTGCACTAATTATTTGGCACTCCATTTAAATTGTTAGCTAATTTATATGATGCTATCATTGCATAAACTTGACATGTCATCATGATTGTGCATTGCACCTTGTCTTCGTGTTATTTATTTGTTCTTCTGTAATTGTTTGGGTATCAATAGATTCAGGAGTCGAGGGTTCCCCTACCTACCCCGACGATCCGTACTACACGCCCCGTCAGCAAGGCAAGAGATAACCTAACCTGAAAATTATTTATAACCTAAAAATGAGTTGTGAAAACCCTCTTAAGATTCTTTTTACCCCTTACCCAACTCGCTCTACTCTGAGATATCTTACCCCTATTTCATTTTAATGGTTCTTCGGATCATCGGTAAATACTAACCTCTAGGTTCACGGGGTTGGCTTCTACCTTTATTTTACTATTTAGCTCGGCTCGTCTGCTAATTCTAAAGCCCGAAGAGAGGAAGTATTGCGGTTCATCAAGACATTTTTTTGCTTTAGCCCAAGATCTTGAACCGAAGGTCCCGGATTGTGCTAGGGCTCCGGTGTAATGATTCATGGGGATTGTCACCCTTGTGAGCATTATGCTATTGTGAGTCCCAGTACATGAAGCTGATCTTTAACCCAAGATTTTTCCCGTTGAACCCTGATGTTAATTGTCAAACCCTACATCAGGTTGGCAAATTTTGAAGTTAGCCTTCAAACTCGAGGTTGCAGCCGTAATTGACTTGCTCAGCAATGCTCTTCTCTATCGCTAGCTTTAGCTAGACTCTCTGTCAGGGAACCATCTGAACCATGACGAGATTGCTCTTAGCGAGTTTTTACATCAATGTTGTGATTCCTCCAATAACCGTCATTCGTGAAACCCTTTCGGCACTAGTTGTCGGAAGAGTGCTAACAAAGGCTTCTGCAATATCTTGGTATTGTTGTTAGCCTATTTCTTACTCTAAATCTATTGTCCGACCTCTATCTGTCAGTTGACCGTCAAGTTTTATCATGCATTGGGGTGTTCTGATGCATGTTATTCTTGTGGTTCGTCACGACATTCCACTTCGTGATGTCAGGAGAAACATACTCCGGTACCTTGTCCATTTCTCGGCCAGGTCAAAGTATTGTGATTCGCGGAGTAAGAGCTTGTCTAGCTTTTGTTCCGTTCCACCTTGGAGTGTCACACTCTTTTATATCAAGAGGTCGTGCTTAGTCTCATGACGTACTTGATGAAGTGATGCTCTTACCCTTCCTTATCCATCTACCTCCAAGCTACTCAGGCTCAAGAATGTTGAGGATGCATATTGATGTGGTAATCGGATATTCTTCGCTATTGATATTGCTTTGAAACCCAAGGACTTAGATGTCACTCTTAGCATGATTGGAAATCATATCATCAAGCCGAGTTGACGGAGCTGCCAAGTCCATTTCGTTCAGGTGCACACCTTCGTTCAACGAGTTAGATTCGTGTCGAAACTCTCAAGACCACATCTTTTCCTTGAAAAGCAAGATTCCTCTCGCAACCAGTGACATGCGGTGGCTCGTGATATCCTAGATGTCTTTCCAGAAGTACTGCCGGGTTGTCCCCTGATGTGTTGTCGCGTAATATTGGAAACTTGTCAGAACCATCTTCATGTCATCACGTAGTACGTGTTCTGGATGTTGGGAGTGTTCTTCTCTGGTCCATGTGCAATGGTTGACATATGTCGCCATGGGTCCGATTGAAGTTCACTATGTCTCCTCGGGTTTAATCACAAGTTAGTCATGCATGTGCGGATTATTATTGAGATGGTAGGTTGTTACCTCCAGTTCTCTAAAGAAGTCATGCATGCGCACGAAGCCACTGACCGGTTTGTTCTTGAATAAGAAATGGTTGTCAAACTTCAACATCTTAATGGTGTTTCCCAATCAGGACTCAGTTGTGCTTCATTGCTTGGAGTTCATGCGGGTTCAATTGTCACTTCATAGTCGTGACCCCATGCAACTCCCATTCTAGCTCGTGTTCTGGAGCTTGACACTGTGGCTCATATCTTCAGAATCTAGTTACCTTCCTTTTCAGTTAACTTTCGCAAACTCCTTCCTCGGACATAGTTTGATTTTACCTACTTAACTGGAAGGTCTATTGACAAAATCTCTTAAATCTTTAAAATCAACCACTATCCCTGAGGATCATATGTAACTTATTCTGGGAGTTTAACCATATGGTCTTTTCTCTATCTTCAAGTATGACCTTCTCTTGATGATCGATTGAAGGGTATTCCGAAGCCTGAGTCTGATATCTAGAACCTCAAGGAGAACATTACCACGGACTCGCTAAATATCTATCGGTCGATCCCCCTACTCCTGGTATCTTGGGAATAGCTCGTGTATAAAGGTTTGATCTCCTTATCTAATGGTGGGTTGGTGCCATAACTTTCCCTCCTAGGTGAACCCAAAGTTTTACCCAATCACAGGGACAGTGTGTGAATTCATCAGTCACGTTAGGGCCCGATCTTTCAAACTTAAGGAAACATCTTGTATGTTAAAAGCGTGGAGTCCAGAAGATGTCCTTTCTCCTCACGGTGCTTCAAATTGCTACGGTCTACACATCGGGGTGGTGTGAAGTGTTGTCATGGTCTTGGACAAAGAACCTGATAAATTCAGATGAATGAGTGATCTGTTACCCTATCTTCTGTTCGACCTTTGTTTGGTCAAGTCGTTCCTAGTTTTCCCCACTGGCTTATGGTCTTGTGCAAAGTTCATATCTCCAACCCTTGGAGAAAACTTGTCTAACACCTTGAGCTATCTTCCGTTCATTTCCCGTCACCTCGGCATGTCATGCTTGTCACCTTTTGCTCTACAACAAGGAAGATCATCGTGGGATCGAGAAGATCGTGGGAGAAACGTATAGTCATGTGTCCCTCCTCTCTACTTCTACTCTAGAATCTCGGGACGAGATTCCTGTAAGGGGGGTAGATTTGTAACAGCCCCAGTTTGGAACATGAAAATGTGAATAATTTTTCCACTTTTGCATTCATGTTGCATCATGGCATATGTTTAAATTGCTAAAGTTCAACAAGCAACAAATGGAAAACAATTAAAAGGGAAACAAACACCTTCCCAAATTCCAAACTAATTGCAATTGCTCAATCTGGCAAAACCAAATTGTTTGGACTTCCAATTTGTCCAGGAAGTTCCAAGTTTACCTTTCATAAATATTTGTCAAAGGCAGTTGCTTGTTAAGCAAAGAAATACACTTGAGAATTCAAAATTGGTGCAAATCAATTCCTGTTTTTGAAACCATGTTAAACAGTTCAAAAATTCAAACTAAAAATATGGGGAGCTTCATTATTATATTGGGAGCCTCCGTGAATATTCTCACTATTTTTGAAAATGCTTAAGTACTCAAGGTAAATGAATTTTGGAAATTATCGAAATTGCCATTTGTAAGCCCTATGAACAAATGTGGCTCAAAACTTCTTATTTTGCAACACAAATTTTTGTGAAGGTTCTAAATGTTATGGGAGCCTACATGATTTTTTGCAGAATTTTAGAAAATGGTTAAGTGCCTCTATTAAATCACTAAAAGCATGTTGGACCAATTTGCAAATAAGTTTAATTGGATCCAGGGGTTTTCGCGTTTTCTTTTCTTCTTCTTCACTGTAGCGCCAGTGCGTCCTGGCGCCATGCCACTGCCCATGCCGCACGCTACCGTGGCCCCCTGGAGGATAAGGAGGTCGCCACCGCCGCCACCTGCTCCTCTCTCTCTCCCCTCCCCGTTCCTCCCCGATTTTCCGGATCGCCGCTAGCCTTCTCTCCCTCCTGAGCTCCACCATTGCCGCCGCTCGCCGCAGCACACCGCCGTCGCCTGGAGCCGTCCCGAGCCAATCGACAACCATAGAAACCTCCGCCACGTCCTCCTCTCCCTCCCCACCGGCAGAATCGACCCGGGACGCTCGGGATCGACGCTGCCGTCCTCGTCTTCGTCCGCATCGGCCGAGCTCCGCCGAGCAAAATCCGCCGCCGTCCGTCCTCCTCCGGCCTCGCCGTCTGCGCCCTCAGCACCAGGGTGAGCTCCGCGTTTTTTTGGGCATTTCTCCCACTTCCCCCCTCTCCCTCTCGTCGCCTCGCTGTCAGTCACCGCCGGCCGACGCCGTCGCCGTGTGTCCGGCCGGGGAACCGGCCCGGGCCGGCCAAGAGGCCGGCAGGCTCGGGTATGCGCCCGGCCTGGGGACCGGCCCGGCCGGCCAGGAGGCCAGCAGCCACGGACGGTTGCCCGGCTTGGGTGTCGGCCTGGGCCAGCACAAAGGCCGGCTGTCTCGGGTGGTAGCCCGGCCTGTGGGCCGGCCTGTCCGGTCTGAAGGCCGGCCTAGCAGTTTAAAAAAATATAAAATAAAATAATTAGTAACTATTTGAATAGGGTTTCAAATTTAGCAAATAAGATATCAATTTGTTCAGAAAAACAAACCCTGCCTGTTAGTATCTTTGTAATGATCTCTAGAAACAATATTCTTGTTGTTTATTAAGAATTATTAAAATGGAAAAAATAATAACAATATTAAGAAAAATCATAACTTGATAAATAATTACTCAAAAATCTTGAATAAAATATCTAAGTGCTCAACATGACAAGGGCTATCAAACCTTGCTAATATCACATCATGACAACAAACTTTTCTTTGATGTCTTTTAATAAATGGTTAAAAGAATTAAATTCAAATAATCATTTAATTCGCTATTTATTCCTCGATAATTGGAAAATTACAAACGAGGTACCAAAATGATCAGAAGAATAATACCTATCTATTCATGTCATGTTCATGCATATTTCACCCACTTTTTAGTAATGTAAAAATTTATAAACAAGGTGGTAACTAAGTTAAATATGGGGTTGCTTCCAAATAATTGCACTAATTATTTGGCACTCCATTTAAATTGTTAGCTAATTTATATGATGCTATCATTGCATAAACTTGACATGTCATCATGATTGTGCATTGCACCTTGTCTTCATGTTATTTATTTGTTCTTCTGTAATTGTTTGGGTATCGATAGATTCAGGAGTCGAGGGTTCCCCTACCTACCCCGACGATCCGTACTACACGCCCCGTCAGCAAGGCAAGAGATAACCTAACCTTCTTCGCATATAGCATCCTATTGTTTATACAAGTATTTTCTCCACCATAATATTGCATTTGATTCCAATGTCGACTTTTGATCAAGATATAGAGTATCCTATGATATGCATGACCCCTAAACCATTACATGTCTTCCCTCCTATTAACCATAGGTTGATGTGTTGGCCTGAGATACTTCATATCTGTTGTTCATATGCTTAGCTATGCTTAGCCATGCTTAGTTAAATGCTTTATTGTCTGGTGATTTATTTTCCACAATTTTGATGTTGATGGAAAGTTTCGGACATGGTGGTTACTTGTGTTAAATAATAAAATGCTAAAAGGCTTGGATGCCTTGCCATCTGGGGATGGTGTTTTGCCTCATTCCTGCCGCCTAGGCTGAGAGTGCTTTTGGCTAGAACCAAGAACCGAGCATGCTTCCAACGGTGGGGACATATGGAATCCCCTTTAACCGAATAATTTGTGTGGGCGTATCCAAGGGTCCTCTACTTTGCAATTTCCATTTGCGTGTGAGTGTGTGGGTGGGAAAAGAATCGATGAGAATGGTGGTGTTTAGGATGTGGCGATGGGGGCAGGGGCTGAAATAGGCTGGGTAACCTTGTCATGTCGCCACGATGACCCTTGGATAGTCTCATACATTGTAAAGGTTTAACCGCGCCCGCCCTGCCGGCTTTCCCCGGAAGAGAGCTAATTGTACAGGCAAGGGGTCGGACGGTACCAGTGGGTAAATTAGTACACCCCTGCAGGGTTTAATCTTTTCGAAAAGTCGTGTCCACGGTTATGGAAAAATCTTGGGAAAGGCGGATTAGCTCATAGAAAACATTTAATCTTAATTAAAATCTGGCAACTAGAGGTTGCAATTCAACGTGTGTTAAAAGGATCATTTCCTCGAGGGTGATTCGAGGGAGTGCCTTGGTGGAGATGAGTGGTGAGAAATGGCTACTATTGCTTCAATGTGAACCGAAGGTGAAAGTTTACTATCTTATCCCCTTTCGAAAAACATTATGATTAGTCGATGCCATGAGTCGCTATGTATTTATAAATGAAAACTAGCTTTATGCAAAACAACCACTAAACAGCTTTAGAGCCTTTTCATCATTGGGCCTATATCGCCCTACTAAACTTGCGAGTACATCGTACTCAGTCTCTCTTTGTTGATTACTAATTGTTTCAGAGTATGACGTCACCGAGGAGACAGGTGGGTTCTTCGTTGACATCGACGAGTAATCTGGGATTTTCCAGGTGGCAGCTTGGGATGTCGTGGAACAAGCTGGCTGGGAAATGTTTATCTGTAGGCCTCTTAGGCCATATTTTGGATCTTGTTGTTAGACAACATATTTGGCTTCCGCATGTTGTAATGATGGGTCTGTGACCCCTGTTGTGAAATTTGTATCTTTCTCGCTATATGAATTGTTATATGCTCTTTTGTGTCGTAGAGTCTGTGATGTGCCAGTTGTTCCACAAGTCTTGATCTCTCTATTATACATTGATAGCTATGCCAGTGTTTATGGCATGATCGAGGTGTCACGTGGGAGCGGTAACCCCATGCCCTTCGATTGTGTAGCATAGCCTGTGGGTTATATAGCCTCTCTGTATAATTCCGGGGTCGGGGTGCTACAGCCGCGCTCGCCTCTTCATCCTCCTAAGGCAGCACGGCCCCCACCAGGCCTTTCACATCGAAAAGTGGCATCCCTTGCCGAATATCGTCCTGCAAACTCTGCCGTCGCCTATATAGGGGGCGGGCGTCCCCGGAGGGTTTGGCAATGCCCTCCGCTCCGAAGAGCGTGCGAGTGGCGGCGTCAACCGATCTAGCACCAAGCCCGTGTGCCGACAGCCAGATGTCATCCGACGATCGGGCCAGCGTCCACATCGACCTCGAATGCCCCTGCAGTGGCGCCACGCTTTTCCGCAGGTATTCCGTCACCACCATCTGCCCCGTGAGGCCCTTCTTCAAGAGGGCGATGCGCTCCATGAGGGGTTGCATCGCCTCACCACCACGAAGGCGGGAGCTGCCCCATGCCCTCGAGAGCTTCTCCGGCCACTCAGTGGGGAGCTCAAGCAGCGCCTCGTCATCTCGGCCGACGTCTACAAACACCCAGTCATGGCGGAAATCCTCCATCTTCTTAGTCACCTCCATGGTGATCAGGCTTCCCGCCACGAAAGGCTCTAGGCGAAAGGAGACGCAGCCGGCGACGCCGGGCGCGGTCATCTGTAGGCTGTAGAAGTGGCGAAAGAAGGCCACAGACGGTTTCACGCTAGGAAATGCCTCACATAGGTAGGCAAAGGCGGCGAGGATGGTGATTGAAGTCGGATGGAGGTGAAGGAGGTGGATCCTGTAGTGGTGCAGGATCTCCAGGAAGAAGTCGGAGAATGGGGGCACTAGACCTGCCATCAGCGCGTGGGTGAAGACCGGTTGCAGCGCCCCGCTGCACCGCTAAGCCACGGTGGAACCAACCCTGACTTCCGTCGCGCCACCTTCGTTGAAGGCATCGGCAACCACACCACGGACCTTGGCAAGGGCCTCCTCATTGTGGAAGCGTGAAGCCCCGAGCGTCGCGGGAGCGGACGCCTCCACCTCCTCCATTACGTTCTTGCCTCGCTCTACGGCGGACCTGGTAGGCGACATAGAGTTGGGACGGCGCTCTCGAAGGGGGGACTGGAGTCGGAAGGAAGAAGAAAGCTATCTGGCGCTTGGGCGAAAGCTTGGAAGTGCAGAAGATGAGGACCGACGCGGTTCTCCCTTCTTTGTTAGCAGTGGTGGGGCGGTTGTGGCGCCGCGGCATGGAGATTGTGGGTGTAACGCCCCAGGATCGGTACTATGTAGACTTGAGCGATTCCCGCGAAATCCGCATAATAACGATCCTAGGACGCCCACCAGGCATAACGTGCACGTCGCAACACACACGTTATGTGGGTGGAATTGTGATGATCATTACAATAGTTCTCGATGGAACCCACAAAAGAACATATACAACAACAACTCACCAAGTCAAGAGCAAAAGATACAATACAAAGATCCAAAATAACAATGGAAGCGAATAGCGTCCGACTACGGACAAGATACAAAGTGGACTAAGAGTCCTGAAGATAAACGAAGGCACCATATCCCTGCCTAGGCCAAGCCGGAGGGATTCCCAAGCTAACGTTGTCAGACTCCAAACCCGTTGGCTACATTGGAATAGCAGCCCCGAAGGGGTCAGTACTATAAAGAGTACTGGCAAGGAATACTCACAAGATATCAAAGCTTGAAATCTGGGGGAAAGGGTTAGTGGTTGAAGCGGCGGCAAGCAGCACTAACAACTGATAGAGACACGCTACAACTTTCGTCTAAAAGAGACAAGGTAAGAGAGAGCATAGAGAACCAACTATACTAACGCCAAACATAACCCAGCCGATTCCTTACCCGCCCGTTTAAAACCACGAACAACAAGCCCAAAGGCACTCACACAGTTGACAATTTTATGGGTTATTATATAAGTAATCTATTTTACTAGTCAAGTTATTATCGTTAGGTGCAAGTTGTCTATGATCTTGTTAGCCAGCATCATCACCAAGTCGTCCATAACCGCGGACACGGCTTTTCGAAAAGATTCCTGCAGGGGTGCACAAATGTGGCCACATTTTCTTCAACCCATCGCGCCATGCAATTAGCACACTTCCGGGGTATGCTGGCAGGGTATCCGATGCTACACTTTCCTTCACTACCACACAAGTTCAGGGAACCACCTAGCTAGGTTGGATCCGCATCGAAAGTCTGGCCGAAGCTCCGAGGCGGACCTAGCCAATGCGAAAATGGCTTCAGGAGGCACACTCATACGATTGCCCTCCTTCCACACTCGATAAACGAACGATCCGCAAGCCCTACCGTAGGTAACCATCACGTATAAGTCCCGGAGGCGTCCCATCCGTACTTGCATCACAAATAAATAAAGCGTCGCGCAAATGGAAACACCCGAACTAAGTTGTGGCGCCCTGGACAAGGCTACAGATCCGGTACTCGGTTGAGGGGAGTTCCATTTCCTCCCACATGTGGGTAGTGCGCGCAGTCTTGGATCAGAGGACAAGAACTCGGGTCCTAGGCGACACTAGCAGAACACATGATGTAGGGTTGGCCCGATCTACACGAATTTGAGGGGGGAAAGGGGATGAACCCGAAGAACACGGATGAACACGAGGGGGAAAAGGGGAAATTCGTGGGCAAATCAAGGGGGGATAACTAGAAAAACCTGCAAGGATCTCCACCCAACAACAACCCTCACAAGAGAAGCCTTTGGATCGAAGAATCAAATCCAATCTTACTCTTATTGAAACCGATTGCTCTTATCGGCCGGTCCACCAATCCAATAGAATCACCACAGTAAAGATTGGTTTGCACTACTAGTAACAACAAGATCCATCCTTAAAGAGGAACCCTAGCAACGAGGGAGGAGGAGCATGGCTCTCAAGTCTCAAATTCAGTCTGACCCTAGATCTGAAATGGAGGGAGGTATTTATAGTCTAAGGCTAAAGGGTAGGTGGGGATGAGGGATACAAGGAATATTCCCTTTTCTGCATGCAGGCAGCGGTAGTACCGCTCCTGGAACAGCAGCGGTAGTACCGGTGGCCCAGCGGTAGTACCGGGTTGAGTATCGTCCGAAATCCTTTTCCAGCGGTAGAACGTGGCAGGTACCGGCCGGGTACCGGGAGGGTATGCAGTACGTTTAGCGGCCTCCCCGGTACCAGTCCCGGTACCTCCAGCGGTACTACCGGAACCCGGCACTTGGCGGTAGTACCGCTGGCGCTTGGTGGTAGTACCGCTCCTGGGGCGTGTCTGTGGCCTGGGGTGTGCCAGCGGTAGTACCGCCCTCTCCTGGCGGTAGTACTGTTGCCTGGTACTCTTCACAGATCTTCATATCGTCCCGGCCTCCGTCTTCCGCATCCACTTGGCAGCTGCCGTTGGCTTCAAACCTGAGAATACAAAGCACATTTGCTTGAGGTAGTAAGCCATTCATGGGAGGATCGAGTTGATGATGAGATAGGAGTGAGTTCACCTTGTCTTGTATAGCCTTGGCTCTTGATCTTGTTATTGGGCCCGTGGGTGTCTCGGTCACGACGTTGTCCATACGTGGGGCTGCATCATCTCCCCCCTTGGGAAAGAGTCGTCCTCCACTCGTGATCGTCCTCATCACTTGTCTCTCCACGGTAGGGTGATAGGTCGGAGATGTTGAAGGTATCATCCACTACGTACTTGGATTGGGGAATGTCCACCTTGTATGCGTTGTCGTTGATGCGCTTGAGGATCTTGAAGGGTCCTTCTCCCCTTGGTGATAGCTTAGACTTGCGCTCATGTGGGAACCGGTCCTTGCGTAGGTGGAGCCACACAAGGTCACCTTCTTTGAACACCAATGGTTTCTTGGACTTGTTTATCTTGGTTGCATGGCTTGAGGTGTACTCCTCGAGCATGTCACGAGTTGATTCATGAAGTTGCTTGATGAAGTCGGCATGCTTGTCGAAATCCATGTCGATGCGGTCGTGAAGAGAAAGCGGAAGGATGTCTAGTGCGGTGTTGGGGTTGAACCCATAGAAAATTTCAAAAGGACTCCTATTTGTCGCACAGTGTGTCGCACGATTGTAGGCGAACTCGGCATGCGGAATGCATTCTTCCCAATTCTTCAAGTTTGGCTTGATCAACACGCGAAGTAGGGTCGAGAGGCTTCGATTGACCACTTCGGTTTGGCCATCGGTTTGTGGGTGGTAAGCTGTGGAAAAGAGGAGCTTGACTCTGAGCTTGGCCATCAATGCCTTACAGAAGTAGCTTGTGAACTTGACATCTCAGTCCGAAACAATGGTCTTCGGCACTCCATGTAGACGGACGATTCCCTAAAGAACAAAGTTGCAATGTGTGAAGCATCGTTTGTCTTATTGCAAGGAATAAAGTGTGCCATTTTCGAGAAGCGATCGACAACAACAAATATGGAATCTATGCCATTTTTTGTTCGAGGTAAACATAATACAAAATCCATGCTAATGTCGGACCAGGGTGTGTGTGGTATTGGTAAAGGCATATAAAGACCATGGGAGTTTGAAGTGGACTTAGCTTTGAGGCAAGTTGGGCAACGGCGCACCAAGCGCTCCACATCACGCGTCATCCGTGGCCAAAAGTAGTTTGTAGATAACATA
Source organism: Puccinellia tenuiflora (assembly GCA_012064385.1). Classification (NCBI taxonomy): domain Eukaryota; kingdom Viridiplantae; phylum Streptophyta; class Magnoliopsida; order Poales; family Poaceae; genus Puccinellia; species Puccinellia tenuiflora. Next base: position 193,115 of record QRDG01002113.1, read on the forward strand.
GCAAGTGTCTTGTCACGGCCAAAGTGCCCCCATGAGGCCCCCTCCATGTGATTCCTTCAAAAGCAACAAACGGAGTGTTGCGATAAAAACGTGTCACACGAACACGTCCTTGTGTACCCACGGAGCCGGGGGAGGTACTCCGCAACTCGCCCCGTAGGAGGCCGACTTGTAGCGCGATACGCTGTAACATCCCAAATTTATAATAAGAATTAACAAGACCCAAAAATTTAGAACCAACAAAAACTTTTTGAAATTACTTCACTACTGATTGTGTTTTCCTTTATATTGTCCTGTTTGGCCTTGTGTGAGTTGATGTTTATGCTTGTTCGACTAGTAAATATTAATCCAAGAACCCAACCCAAGTAAAAATATATTAAACTTGGTGCTCATGTTATGACAAGAGTAGATTCCATATATCTTTTCCAATCTTACTTGGGCCAAAGTCTATTTCAATGATGTTTGATTTCAGCAACAAATAAAATACCCTTTAGTTGAGAAAGTAGGAGTATTTCCAAAATTATGTGTTCCCAAAATATGGAGACCTATACGTTATCTCCTATCTAATTATCAACCTAGATATTTTGCATGTATATGCAAATCCCATTTTATAAACTCTGATTTCCACTCCATCTGAAAACAACACTAGTGGGAAATATATTGCCCAACATATTTCGTTTCTCAAACCTTTTTGAAAACAATTAAGTTACGAGTTGAGACGTTTCTTAAACATCATCTTGTCATAATTGAGTGTGATCATTTTTACAAGATAGTATCGTTAATTAGGGAAATGGTGGTATGATTAATTCATGTGGTTTGATTTGTGTGGTCATGATTGTGATGTTGATCTTGTTGTGTTTGTTGCTTGTGAGGATAATTCCTCAGTTGTGCTTAATACTAAAATAAAACACACTTGACAACAAATTTGACTTGAATAAAAAAAAACCCTCTAGAATTATTCACACCTAAGTTGAAATCCTAAATTAAGGGAAATGATCTTATTTAAATTCCCTCTCTATCTATTCCTCTATTTTATAAAAACAATTATCTTTTCCTTATTCTAGGAATGAGATGAAATAATAATCAACTCAACTCCATATCACTCATTCAACAAAAAGGAAATTAAGATCATGAAATAAAGGAATGACCTTAATAAAATTATTTTCCCTACTTACCTCTCTATTTCCTTCAAACAAATATTTTCTCTATACAAAAATAAGTTACCATATTTGTCATGAAACTTCCAACAGTTCAAAACAATATCTCTCACTTGCTTTAAAAATATTAAAGGAGTATCAATTATCAATTAACAAAAATACCATATTTAAACCCTATGGACAAATGTTGTTCCAAACATTTTATTTTTTAACACCAATTTTTGTGGAGCTTCTACATGTATATGGGAGGCTACATGAATTTTCTCATAGTTCTGTAAAATGTTTAAATACCCCAAATAAATTCCCAAAATGCCATTGGTTTCAAAAGTAAATAAAAGAAACAATAAAAGGACTTAGTTGTGATGGAAAAGAATTTGCCAGGGGCCTTTTTGCAGAACCATCATCGACCTCCTCCCCACACGGCACGCCGCCGTGTTCTTCGCGGCTGTGTTGCGTAGCTTGCCGCCCGGGCCCCTCCTACTCCACTGCCCTGCGAGGAGAACGACGCCACGCCCTCTACCCTTCTCCTCCGCGACCTCGTCCCCTCTCCCCTGCTGTCGTCAACTCGCCCCCGGACCCGCGACCAGAGCACAGCGACGCCGGCTCCGATCCGTGCCCCCGCTGCTCCCCACGTCGACCCAACACCGCCCAGCCACTCCTCGACGCTCCTCTGCTCCCCCTGCTCCCTCGCTGCCCCCAGTTCGCCAGACCGTGCGGCCAGCACCGTCCACACCATGCCGCGGTGCTCCTCGCTCTCGCCTCGCACCGCACCGGACCCCCCTCCTCTCCTCTCCTCGGCGAAGTAGATAAAAGCACCACCGAGGCTCCTCTGCCCTCACTCCCTCACCTCCTTGCCTGCTCCCTCACTCACTCCCCCTCTCTCATTTTCTTCCACCGCACGAAACCCAGCGCCACTGCCGTCATGCGTCGCCGTCGAGGGAGAGCTCTCCGTCCAAATCCAAGACAACCCGAAGGTCCGCCTCGTCGCCATCTTCATCCTCGACCAAGGAATCGCGATGGAGAGCCCAGAATCGCCCCCACCGAGCTCATCCTCTTCTTCTCCGGCTGCCTCCTTGCCGGCATGCTCGTGAGCAGCCCCGTCCACCATTCTCCGCCCTTGTTGCATCTCCGAGATCCCCTTGATCTGCTCCCTCTCATGCACCCTTCCTTTTGCCCAGGGATCACCGGAGTCGCCGATGCCGTACCTCGCCGTGTTCCCCCGCCGTCTCGCACCTCTGTTCTTGTCGAGAGAAGGAAGAAGGCCTCCGTAATGCTTCGCATCGGGCCGGCCCTGCACGGTGCTGCTTGGCCCGGCTCTGGATCTGGCCCATTTCTTTCTTTTAGGTTAATTCTTTTTCTGTTTAATTAAATCCAGTTAGATCTGTTAGAGGAATTAATTCACCATTAAATCCATGTGTTAGATATTTGAGTGATTCAAATTTGGAGGAGTTCCTATGTGTTTTCTTAGACATGTAGCACTGGTGCATTTCAAGAATATGATTTGGTGTGTCGCTTAGATTAAATCTTGTAGGAAGTATCATTTTCACTAAATATTCAATATCTAGAGATTTATAACTGCAAATATTGCAAAACTAAAATTCTATGGATAGCCTGAAGTGATACCTTTCTAGATCTGTTGGTCTTGCTTGCAAATGAAACCCAAAACAAAAGTTCTATTCATTCTTGTAAACACATCAGTAGCTCTTTAGTGAATTTGGTGAATTTTTGTGTGACAATGTTTGAAGCAAATCCAATTGGGTTGTCTTCCACACATCAGTAGCTATCTATAGAAATTTAGTTTGTATTTTTGTGAACAACAGAACTTAAGTTATGCAATTAAAGATGCACCACTAGTTTCTGCCATATTTAAGACCTAATTAAATAATAGTTAATTCAATTAAATTGAAATCAAATTGTGTTGCTTTGCGAGTGCAGTAGCTATGTGTGATGCTTGAGAGATGTTGTGATGCTTGATTGAGTAGTTTAGTAATGGTATGTATTGCTTGTTTATTTTTATGTTAGATTATTTTTGTGTGATTAATATGACTAATTTGCTTGTTAAACTTGGTGGTCTTTAAGTTCAGTACTAGCTTGAGTATCTAGTAATATCTCTACCTTAGCTTGGTAAGATATTTAGAATTACGGAGAATAATAGGTGGCTTAACTTTTGTCTGAAGTATTTCCTGTTTAAATAAAGATGCTTAATCACAACTTTAATCATAATTTTTAAACATGAGTAGTGTTGGTAATTGCCAAACTTGTTTGTTAAATAATAATCTTCTCTCATGATTGTTGTCTGTTAGTGTTGCTTGATGTTTGTTGTTGGGGTGCCCTACTGTATGTTGAATTGCGTTCTTTCCTTTTTGCGACGCTAGATATAAACGCTACCGGAGTGATCCTTGGGAAGGATTTATTGGAGAAGAATCAGAGTTTATTTCTTTGATCAGTGAGGAGAAGTCCAGGGACATTATGCTGAAAACAGGCAAGCTACTTCTCTGAGCTTGCATTTATATACGTCTATTTTGATTTACATGTTTTACCTATAAAGAGCATAAATGACTTAAGTGGTTTTGCCACTAAAGCTATGATTGTGAAAACCCTTTTCTAAAATACAAGTATATTATTCTGACACCCTATATGGAGGTATGGGAGGGAAAATTCCTTTTCAAACTATAGGATGGGAAAAGAAAAATATTGTTTACTCAAAACTCCTTTGGAAGTACTTGGATAAATGTGGAATGCCGTGAGATCGGTGTTGAAATGGAGAAATGCTGAATGGTGATGTTTATGAAAAATGCACATTGAGTCCTTGTACTTACTGAACAGCCAATAACCTGTGCGACCACATCTACCCACATATGGGAAAGGGCATAGCCATATAGTTTGCTCATATTAGTATGGGATGCCTCGACAACGAGGATGACCTCGTTCCATGAGGGGATGGTCATGGCGACCTACCCCCTGACCTGGGTCCTAGCAATCTGATGGATGGAGGATTGAAAATCCATAATTGGGTCGCCGGGCAGAACTACGAGTCCTCACACTTAGGTTCCTCGATGGGGGATCCTGTACTAGGTGTCGAGGGAATGATGAATTCGTAGCGGTAGGGTCCTATACTAGCATAAGCAAAGGACAGGCTATGGTCGGTGGCTCAACTTCGCATACACCTTGTATGGCGGGACGTGGCAGACATGATGAGTTACCGGATGGATGTGGGAAAAGCGTGCTACCTCTACATAGGGTAAAACTATTCAAATAGCCGAGTCCTCGGATATGGACAGCTGAAACGAACTGCTCGGTCCTATGTGCAAGTCTTGGAAAAGATTTGAGATTTGAAATAGAAAATGAAGTTGAGGATGTTTTATGCAACTATGCCAATGGGCCGGCATGAGGTTGTTGGGATTGAACGACCATGAAGGGTTATGGTAAAAAAAGGAGGAGTTTTGGAGAAATAAACAAGATGGTGATTTTCCAGGAAAAACGTTTTTAAAAGGGACTTCTTACCTTTTTCAACAAACATCTACTTTCAGGAAAACGTTTTAAAAGAGATTTCTTACAAAGACCGATTTATGGGAAAAGATCTAAAAGCCTTCTTTTCTTTTAACAAAGGCTATAGATGTTTTGAAAAATATACAAGGGTTATGAAAAGTTATAAAATTCTCCTTATTTTTCTTCAACGAAAGTTATAGAGTTTTCAAACAAAGTTTTATTAAACAAAATTCTATTCTTCTCTTTTCATTAAGGATAGAGTTTTCAAAGCAAACAAAGTTTTACTCAAACTATAAAAAGTGTAGTGCAATGTCATTCGGGGGGAGTAGTTTGCGAGTACAATCAAATGTACTCATATTGGTTTCGTCCCTGGCTATTGTCTTAGCCAGATTTTAAAGAAGAGAAGCTTGAAGAAGGAGACGGAAATGACGTCAATGCGAACTAGGGCGCTTCCCAGTCAGTTGCCTATAGGGTTAATGCGAATGACTTGGGCTCCACGTTGTTTGGTGATTTCCGCTGCAAGTACCTATTGAAGATTATGACTTCAATCAAGTAAGTAAATTCCTTCGATATTTATGGATGTTCTTTGATTACCAGTTTGATTGTGCTCAGTGACACACTGATCATGGGATCGCTGATGTAGGCACAAGGGTATTTCGGACAGCTAGTCCGGGGTCCTCACATACGCAAGACAACAAGCCGGCGCTTTTAAAACCAGACGCCCCAGCCCCTCGGGAGGGACCCCCTCGGAGGAAGCCGGCAACGATTGGCTGAGTTAAGCCGGAGTTGACCGCTCTCAACTCGGTTGTCGATATTCGATGAACTCGTGCGAAGTCGCCGAATAACGGAAGCAGGAACAAGGGTTTGAGGGTAAAAAGTAGGGTTTGTATTGATTGTCGATTGTTTGCTTAATTTCAATCGGCCGTCGCCTCCTACTTATATATAGCGAGGCGGCTGGACTTTCCCGTACAAGCATTGTACTTCTACAAGGATTACAACTCATAGTACAGGTCGGTTTCTACTTCTAACTAGGTAAGATCCCTGGCCGTTGTCGTGTTGGATTCGGACTGCAAGCGTTGTCTCCGGCTTCTTTTGGAAAGTCACCTTTATCCTTCCGGGTTGATCCCGAACTCCTTCTGGCGCCACCGACTTCTGTTTTTGGCTTTGCAAGCATTAACTCACCTCGAATCTGGCTTCTTTGATGCGGCTCTGGAATCTTCAGGAAGCTTCAAATCTAGCCAGCGCCGGCCCCTGTCAAACCGGGTTCTGGCTATGCCGGGTTAATTCCTGCCGGGTCATGACTCCAGGTTCTCTTCAAGTCACCTTTCCTTCCGAGTAAGCGCTTGAACCTGTGGTCCGGGTTATCACTAAACCGACTCCTGGATATATCGGGTTGGCTTCTTGCCGGGTCGCCAACGAGTCGCCATTCCCCCCTGAGAGCTCTTGAACCCGGTACCTGCCAAAAACGGGTGCTAACACATGCCCCCCTGTTTTCTAGTAAAGCTTGCGTACTAGAAAATATTCGATGTAGAAGATTTTTCTAAGGGCGATGCTTAAGCTCATCGGCCATGTGTGCGGCTCACGCAGTTTGCCACACGCTCGGGTGGAATTTCTTCAAGTACTTCCCATTGATAGCTCGGGGCAGTATGTCGCCCTCCAATGTTTCCACCAGATATGTGTTGCCGGGTACAATCCTTACGACTCGCAGTTGTCCTTCCCAACTCGGTGACCATTTGCCGAATTTTCGGCTTCTTGATCTGATCGGCAATATAACTTTCCAGACTAAGTCGCCGATTTGAAAATCCTTAAGCTGGACTCTCTTGTTATAAGATTTCGCTACCCGCAACTTCTCCTTCTCAATGTCCTTCAAAGCCTCCATGCGTTTGTCGGCTACCTCGTCTATGTTATCCATCATCAAATTATGATAATCCTCAGCTGACAAATCGTTTTGCTTAGCGAACCTCAAAGCAACCAGATTTTCTTCTATCGGTAAAACGACTTCTTGTCCATAAACTAGCTCGAAAGGAGTTACCTTGGTTGCACCATGACTTGAGATCCGGTGAGCCCACAATGCCTCAGACAGTGCTTCATGCCACCTCCTTGGGTAGTCCTATACTTTCTTCTTAATCAACTTGATCAGAATTTTGTTGCTTGACTCGGCTTGTCCATTGGCTTGAGCGTAATATGGAGATGAACTGAGCATCTTGATCCCGAGTGATTCGGCAAACTGTTTCAACTCTTTGGCCATGAAGGAGGTTCCTTGATCTGTAGTAAGTGTCTGCGGAATACCGAATATGTGAACAATATGCTCTATAATAAACTGAATTACCTCTTTGTGGGTCATATTTCAGAGGGGTACTACTTCGGACCACTTGGTGAAATAATCAGTAGCAACTAGCACAAACCAATGCCCTTTGGATGAAGCCGAGTTTATCATACCAACGAAATCCAGCGCCCATCCTCGAAAAGGCCACGGCTTTATTATAGGATTAAGAAATGAAGCCGGTGCTACTTGAACATCTCCAAACTTCTGGCATGCCTCACACCCTTTATAGTACCTGAAGCAGTCATTAATCATTGTCGGCCAATAGAATCCGGCTCGTCTGAGCAGCCATTTCATTTTGTGAGCCGACTGATGTGTCCCACATAGGCCATCATGTACTTCTCCCATGGCGACTCGAGATTGATCTTCATCCAAGCATTTGAGGAAAAGACCATCAGTTTTTCGGCGATATAACTCGTCATCTATCAAAGCATACTTAAAAGCAAGCCGCCGAACAGTCCTATCCGTTTTCTGAATTGGATTCCTCAAATAATTAACAATAGGTGTTCTCCAATCAGCTGGCTGGTTTCCACCAGGTCCTTCTGGAGCCGGTTTAAACAATCCGACTTCTTTTCCGGCTTCGACATCTTTGAAAACAGCTAACACCGGCTTCTCTACTGTGAAAAATGTTCCTCTACTGATATGATAACCTGATGCTTGCTGTGCCAACTCGTTGGCAAGCCAATTGTCCCGCCTGGACACATGGGATATAGAAAAGTAATCCAGGGTTGATATGATATCCAGGCACCTGTCGAGATATGTGTTGAGTGGTCCACTGTTGCATTGGAAGATCTTGGCCACTTGCTGGACAATAAGCAGTGAATCGGCATACGCCTCGACTTGAGTTACCCCTGCGTTCTTCAAAATTTCCAACCCGAATAGAAGAGCTTCGTATTCGGCTTCATTGTTAGTGAAAATACAGTCTAAACGACAAGAGGCCTCAAAGATAGTACCGTGGGGCGAAATATACACAATGCCGACTGTCCACTACTGCATACTGAGCCGTCAAAATAAAGTTTCCACGGTATAGCCGATACAATATTCAAATCGGCTTCTTGCTCCAAGTCAATCCGATGTTCGACGATGAAGTCGGCTACAATCTGGCCTTTCATAGATTTGAGAGGTTCATAGGCCAAATCATATTCAATCAACCCATATGCCCATTTGCCGATTCGTCCACTCAGAATCGGCCTATGTATCATGTGCTTGATGACATCGATTTGACTAAGAACTTTGCACTCGCCAGATAAAAGATAATGGCGCAATTTGGTGCAAGCAAAATAAATAGATAGGCACAACCTTTCTACAAAGCTGTACCTGGACTCGGCATCTTGCAGTCGCCGACTCAGGTACGTAATGACGTACTCCTGTCCTTCGGCTTCTTGAGTTAAGGCTGCTCCAATCACCTTTTCCTCGGCGGCATTGTAAAGCCAAAACGGTAGACCACGAGCCGGCTTCCTCAGAACTGGAGGTTTAGACAAACAGACTTTTATTCTATCGAATGCCTCTTGCTGTCTTGCCCCCCAGGTGAACTCGTCATCATTCTTGAGCCGAAGGATCTGTGTGAATGCACCTTCCCAGACAAGTTAGTAATAAATCTCCTCAAATAATTTACCTTGCCTAGGAATTTCTGCATGTCTTTTTTACAAGTCGGCGCCAGCACTTTCTGAATAGCTTCAATCTTTGCCGGGTCGATTTCTATGCCGGCTTCATGTATGATGAAACCAAGGAACTTTCCAGCCGACACGCCAAAGGCACACTTCAAAGGATTCATCTTGAGCCTGTACTTCCTCATTCTCTCAAACGCGAGTCGCAAGTCGGCCAAATGATTTAACTCACCGTCCGACTTGACAACTACGTCATCAATGTACACCTACAGTACGACTCCAAGAAGATCATGGAATATTAACTTCTTCGCTCTTTGATATGTGGCACCATCATTCTTCAACCCAAAGGTCATTACTGTCCACTCGAATAAACCAATGAACCCGGGGCAGCGAAACGCTGTTTTAGCCGAGTCCTCTTCGGCCATGAATATTTGATTGTACCCCGCGTTTCCGTCTAGAAAGCTGATGACTTTGTGTCCTGAGGCATCGTTGATGAGCATGTCGGCTATTGGCATAGGATACTCATCTTTGGGCGTAGCTCGATTTAGATCTCTGAAATCTATACATGCCCTAATCTTACCGGATCCTTTCTTCTCGACCGGCACAATGTTGGAAATCCATTCGGCATACTTGCAAGGCCGAATAAAATTGGCTCTTAGAAGCCGGCCAATCTCTTCTTTGATCCGGTCATACATTGCCGGGTTAAATTTACGAGCCGGTTGTTTATACGGTCTGAAACCGGCTTTTATCGGTAACCGATGCTCGACGAGCTCTCGGCTTAACCTAGGCAACTCGTGGTACTCCCAATCGAAGCAATCCACGTATTCCTTTACTAGCGCGATTAACTCAGATTTATAATCGGCTTCTAAATTCCGGCTTACAAATGTCGGCCTAGGAACAGTGCCATCCCCGATGTCTATCTCTTCGAGTGGGTCGGCCGACGTAAAACCTTGTCCCAACTTATCCATGTTGTCTGGTTCTTCAATTGCTTCACACATATCGTTCCTCTCTGCCCGATACTTGTCCAGATGCTTCTGCAACGATTCACTCCTATTGGGGTCCATTTATTTGAGTCGTATCCGATTATCTCCAACCGGCTTTAAGGATACTGGCACGAATCCGTCCCTGGTAGCGCTCAGGAAATCGAACCCGGATAAATCACGTCCCGAAAGACATGTTACATTGGAGTGTTGCCAGTCAACAATGGACTCGGCTAAGGCAATACACGCCAAGTTATCAGCATGAACGACTTCAATTTCATCGTCGATCCATTGTACAAGTTGCCGGTGCATGGTAGATGGCACACACTGATTTGCATGGAGCCAATCTCGTCCGAGTAACACGTTGTAATTCCCTTGCACCTCAGCAACGAAGAACGCAGTAGCCAAAGTCTTTCTTCCCACTGTGAGCTCCAGATTAATAACTCCTTTGGCTTCTACTCCTTCTCCTCCTTCGAACCCGTTCAATACCATGTTTGTCTTCATGAGATCATCATCATCCAATTGTAATTTCTTGAAGACAGAATACGGCATTAAGTTTACTACGGCTCCTCCATCAACCATCATTCGGGTAACCGGCTTCCCGTTTATATGTCCTCTGACGTATAGAAGCTTAAGATGCTTAACCGGTTCCTTGGGTTTCTTGAAGACAACGTTCTTGGGTCCGAAGTTGAGCTGTTCTACCTCGACTTCTTCTACAGCACGAAATTCAGTAGGCAAATAATATACCATGTTAATATTCATTCCTACCCGAGTCGGCGTATTCTTCATCTGTTGGATTCTCCGAGTCGTTTATTGCCAACTCCGACTCGTTTCCTGCTAGCTCCTCGCCCGTCAAATTCTCTGCCGTGTCCCCATTTGCCGACCCATCATCCGACTCTTCGATTGCCGACTCCAGTGTTTCTGACTCGTCTCCAGCCGGCTTGTCCTCTGCTTCCAAGTCCGCCGCTTCCATCTCATCTGCCCATGACGAATAAGTAATGGCCGGTACAGAAACCGGCTTCGTTTCGTTGTTCACAGCAGGACTCGGCGCAATCATCCAAGGAGTCGTTACAGGAGTGGGCTTTGGTACCCATACTTGAGCCGACACTATCGGTCTTTCGGCGTTGAACTTGGCATCTCTGGCTTGCTCGGCCTCGTTTTCTACCATCTCCCGGTTCCTTGCCCTTTGCAGTTTCCGCTTCTTTGTCTTTGTTATACCCGGCGGACACCACTTTGGCTGGGTGTATTTTGGATCCCAAGGTTTAGCTACCTCGGTTTGGCTGGATCCGGCTTCATGGTCACTGGATGTCGCTTTAGGCACGATAGCAAGTATCGGCTTATCAGTTGCTGGCTCTGCAACCGGGTCCTTTAGCTTCAACACATGCGTCCCAATGACCAACGATTTGTCCGGGATTAACCTCCTCTCTATATCGGCTGCTTTGGCTCCTTGCTCCTTGACTCGCCAATAGGAGGAATTACCCGGATACACGAGTCGGCTTTGCACAGTTTGTTGGGTTACTTGACGCTTAGACTCTCCAGCCGACTCTTGATGCCGGTAGTTTCTCTCGGTAGATGGTGACCTCGGTCGCTTTCCACATTGCCGGGTTACTTTAGACCCGGCCTGGCGCACATATTTGTTTAGCAACATATCGAAAGTCGGCTTGATTTTCTTTGGCTTGTATTCAACCTAATTCGTCTTCCATTTGCCGACTGCCAGGTTCTTGGGCTTTATGAACCGAAGTTGCCCCCCGAGTTCCGGATTCTGGATTCTGGGTTCTCTTGCTCGTGGTTGTTGCCCCCCGAGTGCGGAGTTCTTGACGGTAATCTTGATAATCTCCTTTCCATTAGGTTGCCGAGTCAGCGTGATCTCTCTCCTTGCGTCCTTGACACCGGCTTCTTTCCTGGGCTCACCAATAACCACATTAGATTTGTTAGCGCCTTCGGCTGCTTCTGGCCGAAGAAGAACTTTCTTTCCCTCGAGATCTAGCATGTTCATTGGGAACGGCTGTGTGTCAATGGCCATGCCGGCAAAGCTTAATCGTCCATCATTAAGGGCCGATTGAATCTGTCGACAAAAGACATTACAATCATTAGTAGCATGAGAGAAAGAATTGTGATACTTGCAATAAGCACGCCGCCTTAATTCATCAGGAGACGCCATAACGTGATTGACTCGGATCACTTTGTCCTTTAACAAGGCATCAAATATTCTGTCACATTTGCCTACGTCAAAGCTACATTTTACCTCTTCATCTCGGTTCTTACGAACCGGCTTTAGGTCATCACATGTGTAGTGTTTGGCCTTAATCGGCCAAACAAACTCGGCCACGTAAACATCGGCTTCATCACCGGAGTCGGCATCATATTCGATAGCGTTAAGCCGACTCCTGCTCATCCGATGCGGGTCTTTGGACTCGTTAACTCGGCTTTCATGAGCCAGAGCTCTCTCCTGAGCCTGTCCGACAGAGGAGAACTCGTGTCCTTCTAGCTTTTCTTTGAGATACGTCCTTAACCCGTTAAAAACTAAGTCGGCCATATCTCTCTCAGTTATCACCAAGCTGTAACATCGATTCCTGGTGTTTCTAAATCTCTTGATATAATCGGATACCGATTCATCATGTTTCTGCCTAACCGATGTAAGATGGGACAACTTTAACTCGATTTCTCCGGCATAGAAGTGCTCATGAAACTTTTGCTCTAGGTGAAACCAAGTGTGTATAGAGTTAGGAGCTAAAGCTGAAAACCAAGAAAACGCAACCCCGGTTAACGACAAAGAGAACAGGCGAACTTTGATATGATCATGACTAGCCTCGCCTAATTGAGCTAGATATTGACTAATATGATCCCATGTTGATTTGTTATCCACCCCATTAAACATAGAAAATCGGGGACTCTATAGCCAGGTGGGTAAGGTTGTAAATCAAAATACTCAGGATAGGGTTTAGTGTAGGTTCTAGGTCTCAATCTAACCCCGAGCTTGTCGTATGCTATCTGTTCCAATTTCTTATTGAATTCCACCACTAAATCATCCATATTGGCCGATTGGTCGCAGGGCCGGGTTGCATCCAAGGAGCCAAATTTGGATTCGGCATTGACTCGCGACCCGGAAATTGCACCGCTGGTCCCGTCTTACCTGCCGGGTAGGGTGAACTTCGGATCGGAGTTGGACAAGGTAATGCGCTAACAACCCGGTTTTCCCTGTTCGGGTTCATCGGTTGTGTGTCCGATGTTTGGCCCTGAACGGTGTTTTTCTTAGCCCCTTCATGTTCCAGCACAGCATTATAAACTGTGTTTGTTCCTTGCGAAATATAAAACTGGATCTCGGCTAATTTCTCGAAAGAAAAAACACTGTTACTTACAGCAGGTATGTCGGCGTTGATGCTCAGAGGTACATATTCTGGTTCCTTGATCGGCGCGGTTTTGCCTTGCCGATCCAACTTGAAGCTGGCCATGTACAACTCCTCATCTTCTTGCTCCCGCCTGAGTCGCAGTACCTCGAACTCCTCGCTTCTCTTCTTCTTCCACTCGTTCAAGCCTTGGCGTTGTTCCTCTGACAAATCCTTGATGGTAGGCCTGATGATGTTATCGGTGGTGATGTCGGACAGATCTGTAGCCTTGGAACCGGTCATTGCTGTCCGATTTAGGTTAAAAATCGTCCCCAGCAGAGTCGCCAAAAAGTGTGTTGCGATAAAAACGTGTCACACGAACACGTCCTCGTGTACCCACGGAGCCGGGGGAGGTACTCCGCAACTCGCCCCGTAGGAGGCCGACTTGTAGCGCGATACGCAAGACAACAAGCCGGTGCTTTTAAAACCAGACGCCCTAGACCTCGGGAGGGACCCGTCGGAGGAAGCCGGCGACGATTGTGTAACAGCCCCACTTTTGGTACCTGAAAATATGAGTAAAATTTTCACTTTTTGCATGTCATTTGCATCATAGCATCCCTCATTCATCTTTGCTTCACATGAAATAATAAGGAGCAACCATTAAGAAACCAAATATGATGATGTGAATGGTGAACAAACTCTCAATTTAAATTCTCATATTTGTCCAGGAAGTTCCAACAACTACAAATATAATTGTTGCAAAATTTAATGCAATTGCAAATGCAAATAATTAAATGGAGCCCAAAATGCAAGAGAACATATTCCGAAATATTAACACATGAAATGTTTTTCAAATGGGCTGCAAATTTTATCACAGGTTCCAAATAATACATATTGGCTCTGTGAATTTTTCCAGAATTTTTAAAAATGTTTAAGGGCCTCATTTAATTGCCTAAACCTTTCTAGAAAAATAAAAAGACTAAAGCCCTTACAGGTGGGCCCTACCTGTCATCCCTCCCTGTGGCGACAGGGGGAACACTGGCGCCATGGCCGCGCCCCACCGTGCCCTCCCCTCGCTGCTCCCTCGCGCTCTGGCCCCCATGGAGGATAAAGAGCCCCCCACGACGTGCTGCTCCTCCTCCCCCTCCTTTCCCCCCCGTGCAGCAAACGCAAACCCTAATCGGCGCCATGACCGCAAGCTGACCGAGCCGCCACCGCACGCCGCCGTCGACACAAGCCTCCCGGAGCAGATCGAAGCGCACCAGGAGCTCCGCCTCACCTCCCTCTTCTTCCTCGCCCAAGCAATCGGGCCGGGACGCCCTAAATCGAGCCGACGATCTCGTCTTCTTCCTCTCCGTCCGCCGGCCGTCGAGCACGATTGCCATCGCCGCCGGCCTTCCCCTTCACCACCGAGCAGCTAGGCGCGCTCAGGGTGAGCACACGGTCCTCCTGGACCTTTTCATCCTCTCCCTCTCCCTCTGGTTCGCCGTAATGCCGTAGACCGAGACAGCGCCGCCGCCGTAGCTCATCGCCGGAGCTCCTCCGGTGACCATTAGGTCACGCACCGCCGCCACTAGACTCCCCTCGCCATGCTGAACCGGATGCTACCCCTCTCGGGCCCCCTAGCGCACACGTGCGACGGATCCATGCTCGGCATACCGCCGGTCACCGCGCCCGCGTCGCGCCGGTCCTGGCCTCCTGCGCCGGTCAAACCTGCCGGTGGCCCTTCTGGCCGACATGGACGCTAGCGTGGCCGGGCCCCGCCGGTCAGCCACCGTGGCTAGCCTAGCCCACGGTGCAAAACGTTTTGGCCTTTTCTGGATTTTAATTAAATGGCAGAAAATGAATTTGAACTTTAAAATTGCATAACTTTTGAACCACAAATCAGAAAAATGCAAATAATATACCAAAATGCTCAGGAAGAAAATATCCATCTGTTAGTGCCCTTGATAGAATTAAATGGCCAAAATAATTTGCCTTTATTTAATAAAAACAGAGATGGCAGATTTAATTCTAATTTTGGAAATTGCCTAACTTGAGTTCTACTCATCCAAAAATTATGAATAAGCTCTCAAAATGTTCAGTGAACAATGATCTACAAGTTTATGTAATTTGAGAGAATTTTAGATTTAATATTGGTGCTGTTTAATAAAAATAAATAAAATGGCTGAATTAAATCAATTATTAAAAATATCATAACTTGGTAAATATTAATCCAAAAATTGCAAATGATATACCAAAATGACCAGCAAAACAAATGCTATCTATCTATGTTAATATCACAGTATGAAAATAACTTTTCCTTTGATGTTAATATCGCCATTTCTTCGTCGTTAATCGGAAAATTGCAAACGAAGTACCAAAATGATCAGTAGGATAATACCTATCCAATAATGTCATTTTCATGCATTTAGGAACCATATTTCAGTACTGGACATTTTGGATAATAACTTAATTCACTAAGTTAAATATGGAGTTTTAACCCGTTAATTGCAATAATTATTTTAGGGGTTCCATTTAACTTGTGGGACATGTCCAATATCTTTTCAATGCATAATTTGACCATATCATCATGATTGTGCATTGCACCTTGTATTCATGTTATTTATTTCGTTTTCTGTATTGTTTGTATATCGGTAGATTCAGGAGTCGAGGTTCCACCACAATACCTTGACAATCAGTGCGACCAGCTCTATCAGCAAGGCAAGAGCTAACCTAACCTTCTGTGCATATCTCATCCTATTAGTACAAGTATTTTTTCCACCATAATATTGCATTCGATTCTCGCAACAACTTTTGGTCAGTGTATAGAGTATCCTATCACTTGCATGCTCCCTGAACCGTTACCTGTTTTCCCTCCTATTAACCATAGGTTGAGATGTTGGCCTGAGATAATTCATATCTGTGGTATGTGATGCTTAGATATGCTTAGCCATGCTTAGTCGAATGCTTAAGTTGTCCGTTGATTATTTCCATAATTGTGAAGTGGATGGAATGTTCGGACAATGGTGGAAACTGGTATTGATAATTAATTGCTAAAAGGCTTGGATGAGTTGCCAACAAGGTTGTTGGTGTTTTGCCTCATTCTTGTCGCCTAGGCTGAGAGTGCTTTTAGCTAGAACCAAGACCCGAGCGTGCTTCCAATGGTGGGGACATATGGAATCCCCTTTAACCGAATAATTAGTGCGGGCGTATCCAAGGGTCCTCTAGTTTGCGCTTTCCATTTGCGAGTGTGTGGCTGGCGATGCTGATGATGATGATGTGATGAGAACGATGGTGATAGGAGTGGCGATGGGGCAGGGTGTTGAAATAGGCGCTGAACTTGTCCTGTCGTCACGATGACCCTTGGATAGTCTCATGCTTTGTAAAGGTTTAACCGCGCCCGCCCTGCCGACTTTCCCCGGAAGAGAGCTATTTGCGTAGGCAAGGGGTCGGACAGTACTGGTGGCTAAAAACAGTACACCCCTGCAGGGTTTAATCTTTTCGAAAAGCCGTGTCCACGGTTATGGACAAATCTTGGGAAAGGCGGATCAGCTCATAGAAAACCTGAACCTGATCTTA
The DNA here is from genome assembly GCA_012064385.1 of Puccinellia tenuiflora. Taxonomy (NCBI): domain Eukaryota; kingdom Viridiplantae; phylum Streptophyta; class Magnoliopsida; order Poales; family Poaceae; genus Puccinellia; species Puccinellia tenuiflora. The sequence goes on from QRDG01002113.1 coordinate 209,555, forward strand.
ATTAAAATTTGGCAGCTAGAGGTTGCAACTCAACTGGTGATAAAAGGTTCATTTCCTCGAGGGAGATTCGAGGGAGTGCCTTGGTGGAGATAAGTGGTGTTTCTGAATACTGTAGGTTCCCGGTGAACCGAAGAGGAAAGTTTACTATCTTATCCCCTTATGAAAACCTTCTGAGTAGACGATGCCATGAGTCCTAGTCTTCGGGAGGAAAAACTAGCTTTATGCAAAACAACTACTTTACAGCTTTGAAGCCAAACAGCATCGGGCCTATATCGCCCTACTAATTCTTGCGAGTACGTCGTACTCAGCCTTGCTTTGTTGATTATTACTTGTTTCAGAGGAGGACATCACCGAACTGGAAGGTGGGTTCTACGTTGACTTCGACGAATAGTCTGGGGTTCCCAGGTGGCAGCTTGGGACTTCACGGAACAGGCTGGCTGGGATATGTTATTGTAAGCCTCTTAGGCCATAATTTGGATCTTGTTGTTTAGACAACCTTATTTGCTTCCGCTTGTTGTAATGATGGTCCAGTGACCTCTGATGTGTCATTTGCTATCTTTCTCAATTATATGAGTTGAACTATGATATCTTTGTGTCGTAGAGTCCGTGATGCGCCAGTTGTTTCACAAGTCTCGGTCTCTTAACTATACGTGAAAGCGATGTCTGAGCTTATGGCATGATCGAGGTGTTGTGTGCCGATGATCCATTCCGAGTACACCTGCCAATGTGTTTTGGCCTGGGGTTGGTAAACCCAGTAACCCTCGATTGTGTAGCATGACCGGTTACACAACGTTTCACTCTATAGTTCTGGGGTCGGGGCGCTACAGATTGGCTGAGTTAAGCCAGATTTGACCGCTCTCAACTCGGTTGTCGATATTCGATGAACTCGTGCGAAGTCGCCGAATAACGGAAGCAGGAACAAGGGTTTGAGGGTAAAAAGTAGGGTTTGTATTGATTGTCAATTGTTTGCTTAATTTCAATCGGCCGTCACCTCCTACATATATATAGCGAGGCGGCTGGACTTTCCCGTACAAGAATTGTACTTCTACAAGGATTAAAACTCATAGTACAGGTCGGTTTCTACTTCTAACTATGTAAGTTCCCTGGCCGGCGTCGTGTTAGATTCGGACTGCAAGCGTTGTCTCCGGCTTTTTTTTGGAAAGTCACCTTTATCCTTCCGGGTTGATCTCGAACTCCTTCTGGCACCACCGACTTCTGTTTTGGGCTTTGCAAGCATTAACTTGTCGGAGAACTGTCCCAGGAACTGGGTGTGTCTCACGAAGAATCGAGTAAGGGGCTGAACACGGAATCAAACAACCCTCAACGTGCCTCGGCGACGGTGCTCGTCGAACTCGCTGTGGGACAACACTGTAGAGATGAACGCACGGTATTACCCAGGTTCAGGGCCCTCTAGGTGAGGTAAAACCCCTACGTCCTGCTTCGGATTGTATTGCACTTGCTTGGAGAGGTTCCAGTACAGGGCGATCTTGGCGAGCTCAAGGTGGCTACAATGGCTAACCCTAGAACCGGAGAAGAATGTGAACCAAAGATTGAACCCCTTGCCCGAACGTGCTCCCCCTCCTTTTATCGGCGTCTCGGGCCTCTTCCCCCTAAATGTCTTGGCGGGAAGGGCTACCACATGGCAACGAAGGAGGAGGTGCGGTGCACAATAAAGGTAGAGTCCACCATAAAGGTAAAGTCCATGGACGCGGTCCACGGCAGGGGGCAGCGTCACCAAAGCTGGAAAAGCCACCGTCCAACCAGGACGGTGGGCTGGCGCTGCGGAGGTGGAACGGGTCCCACGGTGACGTCGCCCTTGGAGCATAGCTGCAGACGGTTCCCTTATCACCAAAGTGGCAAGCCTTGGGGCTCCTTTGCTTGGTGCAGCTTTGTTGACTCCTTTATACATAAGAATGGCAACTGTGGCACTGCTGTCACCGCGCGCTGGCGCGGTCGTCAGTCTGCGGAGGGCGCAGAGCCCATGTGCGCTCTGCCGCAGAGGCAGAGCTAGCTTCGAGAGGAAGAAACCCTCGCGAGGCTGAAAGCCTCGCCGAGCCCTTGGGCTTGGTCCTTAGCAGAATTTACAGATGGCATCCGAGGTGCCCTCTCGAGGAGAGGTCCCTCGCCGAGGGAAAAACCCTTGGCGAGGAGGAGAGGTCCCTCGCGAGGCTCGCCAGGCTTGGAGGGCCTGGTCCTTAGCGAAATATTCTGAAGAACATTGTGGGCCCTGGCAGGCCGGCCCGTGGTACCCTGGTTTCCACTGTGCCGACAGTAGCCCCGGGCCCGCGAGGGGCACGCCGAAGCCCATGGACGCAGGCGAAGCGTCGGGGGCCCAACGATGCCTGCCGGGGCCGTGACACGTGGGGCGTAGCGGTTGCGCCCGCGGCCCCGATCTCCTCGGCTTCAACGGGCGACCTGGTGGGGCCCGCCATGTCCCTGGTTTCCGGTCAATAAAGCCTGGGCGCGCGGTCGGCGCCCAACACTTCTCCCATAACTCCTCCGCACACTTCTCCCGACGCCTCCATCTCTCCAGAGCGCTCCGCCTCCAACATTCTCTTCCCCACTGCAACAATGGCGCCCAAGAAGGCAACCATCGACCAGAAGGGCAAGGCCACGATGCAGACCGGCACGTCGGCGACGGCGGCGTGGGGTGCTGCACCCCAGGGGGCGCTGCCGGAGACCCGCGTCCGTGCGGCGGCGCTCGAGAAGGTGCGCCACCTGGCGGCCGCCAACACCCACGAGCTCGGCACCACAAGCATGGCGGCCGGCAACAGCAAGGTCGGCGCGGGGTACTACCCCATCTTCCTTCACACAATCTACGCCGGCCTCGTTCCTCCCTTCTCCAGCTTTCTCATGGGGATCCTTGAGGCGTACCGGATCCAACTCCTTCATCTCCACCCAAACTCCATACTCATCCTCGCCATCTTCTCCTACCTCTGCGAGGCGTACGTCGGTATCCACCCCTCGGTGGCGCTCTTCTGCAGCTTCTACGCCCTCCGGAGAACCGCGTCGAACGAGCGGTTCGGGTGCGTCTCCTTCCGCATCGCCGCCGCCAGGAGCGAAGACTACATCCCCATCGCGTGGCTTGGTGAGAACGCCATCACCAAGGTGACGAAGAAGGTGGAGGATTTCCGCCAGAAGTGGTTTTTTGTCAACACCAAGTCGTCGAACCGCCACCTGGAGGTACCCGTGGCGCCCCCGAAGAAGTGGGCGCGTTGGGCGAGCGGCGACTTCGAGGGCCCCAAGCTTGAGGCGGTGTACGAGCACATTCGGGTGCTCCGCGAGGCCGGGCTCACCGGCCAGATGGTGGCGAGGGATTTCATCAATCGCCGCATCGCTCCCCTCCAGTGGCACTCGGAGCCGATGTGGACGTACTCAGGCTCGGAAGACAGGATGCGCCTGAGCGCAGATGACTTCACTTCGGACGAGCTGAAGCAGATCATGAGGGTCCTCTTCGCCACGGCGTCCATTCCACCCCCAGCCAACGGCGATGCCTTGCCGCTGTTCGCCTATGTGGAGGAGAGCGTGCACGAAGCCCGCCAACTCCTGCCCAGTTTCGACGAATGGGGCATCAGGCCTGCAAGACTCCGTGGGCCCCGCAGCAACCCGTGGGCTGCGGAGCTGGAGCTGGTGGGCAAATCGCCGGAGCCAGACGAGGCCGACGACTCTGGCGAGGACGAGGCCTCGAGAGGCGCCAACCCCTCTGGCGAGGATGAGGCCTCGAGAGGCGCCGACCCCTCTGGAGGCGACGCGGGCTCCGCTGTGCCGCCTGGCGAGGACCTCCAGGAGATCTCCTCCAGCGGCGACGAGGACGCCTTCCGCGTGGCCCGCTCCCGACGCATCGTAGAGGGGGAGGAGGAGGAGAGTGGCAACAGGGGAGGACGTCGCGAGCCCCGCACCAAGGCCCTCCATGACAGGAACGCCTCGACGGGGCGGGGCGCCCCCCAAGAGGATGCTGGAGGGCCTCACGAGGAGGCCAGGGCGAGCAGCCCCCAGCCTCCGAAGGCGAAGAAAAGGGTGTGGAGGATAGCCGACGAGTAAGCCTCAATTCTTCTTTTTCTTTTAGCATTTTGCTTCTGAGAATAATCTTGACGGATCGTCTGCTTGTTTTGTCTTTAGGAATCCTGCGGCGCCGAAGAAGTGGCGGCTCCGCAAGCTTGGGGAGGCCGCTGATGCCACTGCAGCGCCACCGGTGGCTGACGAGCCGCAGCACGCGGCTGCTCCTCCCACGGGCAAGCGCCGCGAGGAGGGGGATGACGACGTCATTGAGGTGGTGCCGCCGCCCGTCCAGACCACTCTTCCTCCCATACTGCAGAGGGCAACGGAGGAAGAGGTGGCGGCCGAGACAGCCCGAGCCTCGGCGAGGCCGGACGAGGAGGAGGAGGCGATCGAGGAGATCGTCGTGGAGCCACCCCCGGAGGAGGAGGCTCCCACACAGAGGACAGGCGCGCCCGCGGCCGCGGCGGGCGCGACCACCACGGGGGGGACGGGAGGCTGGGGGCGAGAGGGCGCCCAGCCCCCAGCGGGCTCCAGACGCGGGAGGCGACGCCAGCGCCCACGCGAGCCCCCAGAGGGCCCCTAACGCGGGGGGCGAGGAAGGCGCCCACGCGAGCCCCCAGAGGGCCCCTGACGCGGGGGTCGAGGGAGGTGCCCACGCGAGCCCTCAGAGGACCCCTGACGCGGGGGGCGAGGAAGGCGCCCTCGCGAGCCCCCGGGCCGCACCGGAGGCGGCCGTGAGCCCAAGGCAGGGTGCCTCAAGCGCCCCGCCAAGAAGCGAGATCCCTGCACCCCGCAGCGATGCGGGGACCTTGGTGCTGCGGGATCCGCGGCGCCAAGCGGTTCGCCGCCAAGCCGTCCTCGGCCAGGCGCGGCGGACGCTTGATGGGCTGGAGGCGCAGCTCGCTGAAGAGGAACTCGCTCAGGCGGAGGAGCGGGCGAGACTCGACGAGGGCTGGGCCCTCCTCCGCGAGAGCGTGGAGAGATGCCGCCGGCAGGACGCGGCGGCCCTGGCAGCCCGCCAGGAGGCCATGCGCTTCGCCGAAGAAACCCGCGACAGCGTGAAGCGGGAAGCGGCGGAGACCATGGAGCAGCTGGACGCCGCACGGGCGGCGCTCGAGGCGGAGACCGCCTCCAAGCAACAGGAGGTGGCGGCCGTAGAGCAGAAGTTCGTCGCTGACTCCCAGGTTGTAGAGGCCGGCTTGAAGGAGTTCCGCGAGCGGCTGGACACCCGCGAGAAGCGGCTGGCGCAGCGCGAAGCGGAGTTGACGCAGCGCGAGGGATAGCTCTCCCCCCGCGAGGAGGAGCTGTGCCGATGCGAAGAGCAGGTCCAGCAGCTTGAGGCGGACCAGGCCACCCGCGAGGGGCAACTGCAGGCTCGCGAGGGCCGGGTGGCCAGGGACGAAGCCTCCTACGCCGAGCGTTTCACGAAGGCCAACGCCAGCCTCGCGGAGAAGGAGAAAAAGCTGAAAGAGGAGGTCGACGCCAGGGTCAAGCTCATCCGCCTAGACTTCGCCAAGGACTACGACGAGAAGGCCAAGAAGCAGGAGGAGCGCTTCAAGGCGAAGCGCAAGGAGCTCCAGGACCACATCGAGGGGCTCAAGAAGGAGGAGAAGCAGATGGCTTCCCGCCTTCAGAGCGCCAAGGAGGCCCAGGCTCGCGCGGAAGGGAGAGCCGCCGCCCTGGAGAAGGACCTGAGAGAGCTCCACCAGCAGGTGGGGCCGGTCGTGAACCTTGTGGAGGAGGCACGGAGCAACGCGGAGCATGGCCGGACCATGACGCGCCAACGCCAGCTCATGCTCCAAGGCTTGTTGGTCCACGCGCGCGCCGTTGGGGACGACCTGAGGATCGAGGTTCCCCCCTTTTCCGTAGGGAGCGACGACGAGGCCGCGTACTCGTTCTTCTTTGAGCAATTCCTCAGAAAGCTTGAAAAGACCGCGAAGGGCTTTGACGAGCGCGTCGTGGAGGAGAGCCGCGATCTCCTCGTCATCGATACCTGCCGCATCTTCAGCAACCTCGCGAGGCTCCAGCCCTCGCTTGACCTCGAGACCTTGACGGCGCCGGTCAACATCAGCGACAAGGCGCGGAAGGCCGCCGAGGCGTACGCCAAGAAATTTGACCAAGTCGTGGTCGATGAGGACGAAGGCGACGACGAGGAGGAGGCGGAGGCAGCCGTGGATGGAGCGGGCACCTCAGGAGGCGCGACGGCCTGAGCTCCCTCTTGTATCTGAACGTGCAGGGGCACGAACTATCTTAGCATTCATTCGTAATAGCTTTGTAAAGACTTGCTTTAAGCTTTGTTTGAATGTGCTTGGTGAATATCCCTAGAGAGGCTTTTGTCTTCCCTTTCATGTCTTTTTCGCTCTACGTCTTAGGACTCTCTCTTAGCGCTACACCACCGCCGCTTCGGTATGTGAGAGTCAGGGCTCCACAAGGCCGGGGGGTGCGTGAGGCCTCGAGAGGTAAGAGCTCCCAAGTCGCGATGCTTGGGGCTCCCCTTCAACGCGCAAGCAGCCCATGAGGCGCAGGAGAGAGAAAAGAGGCTCGAGGGACGAAAACCAACGAAAGGAATTTCAACCAAGTGTTTGGACTTAGTTTCACGAGGCGTTTTGCCTTGGAGACGGTGTTGGTTCCCTGATGAGGTATTTTTGCCTTGGAGAGGGTGTTGGTTCCCTGACGAGGTGTTTTCGCCTTGGAGAGGGTGTCGGTTCCCTGGCGCTTGCTTTAGACCTATTTTCCTGCGTTTTGACAGATAGGCGTACCCCCAAGCAATACATAACTAGACGACTCATGCGCGCTCGTAGGTTCCTTCATGTGTGTCTCACGAGGAGAACAGGCACCAAGGTCCTTGGTGAGTTGACGTGCACGGGAGCCGGCTCATGAGTTCAGAGCTCCTTGGGAGTTGACATGCATGAAAGCTGACCCGTGAGTTTAGAGCTCGGATCCCTTGGGTTTGAGGCGCTGTTGGGATGCTCCCGAAGCACAGGCACCATGTCCAGCCCCTGCTCGCGAGATACACAGGAGGGATCATACGAGCAAGGATGAATCAGCAATAACATAAATGCTTACCAAAGCAACAACATATGCTGGCGCGAAGCGCAAAGGTTCAAAGTGACCTGAAACAGAGGTTCATTACATTGGCGTGGCCAGAAATACAAAATCCGCGATGTCAGGCATGGGGTTCCACATGCTGTGGCTGAGGCTCTCGAGGGGGCGTGCCCGAGGCGACGCATGTAGAGAGAGCTCAAAGGGGGCCCCTATGCGGGGGTGGCTTGTAGAGCCTGCGGTCCACCATGACTGGGCATGGGGATCCACCTCGCCAAGGCATGGTGCTTGAAGAAGTCACCTTGCCGAGGCGCGGTGGCTTGGGAGTCTTCTCGAACGGCCCGCGGCAACGTATAGTAGAGAGGGGAGCCCGAAATTTTTCCTCGTGGAGGATGATGGCGCGAGGCTCTCCCTTGATGCAAAAAATTGCTCGTCGAGGACGATCAGGGGTAGAACTTGCGCAGGTGCTGGATGTTCTAGGGGTTGGCGACAGGGATGCCGTCCTCCGTCTCGAGCCGCGCGGAGCCAGGCCTGGCGATGTGCACGACTCTGTAGGGTCCTTCCCACATTGGCGAGAGCTTGTGGAGGCCTGCCCTGGAGAGGATTCTCCTCAGGACGAGGTCTCCTGCTTTGAGAGTGCGCGGGCGGATGTGGTGGCTGTGGTAGCGACGGAGGTCTTGCTGGTACCTTGCCGCTCTCAGGGCCGCATTGCGGCGGAGCCCTTCAAGCAGCAGGAGGTCGTGGTTGTGCAGTTCGTCCTGCTCAGCCTCCTTGAAGGCCAAGACTCTCGGAGAGCCGTGGGTGATCTCGCTGGGGAGGACGGCTTCAGCACCATAGACGAGGGAGAACGGCGTCTCACCAGTTGGCTTTGTTGGCGTGGTGCGGATGGACCAGAGCACCGAGGGGAGCTCATCGATCCAATGCTTGCCGCTGGCCTTGAGGCGGTTGAAGCTTCTCGTCTTGAGGCCCTTGAGCACCTCGGCGTTGGCTCGCTCAGCCTGCCCGTTGCTTCGTGGGTGCGCCACCGAGGCGTAGCAGATTTGGGCGCCGAGGCTGCCGCAGTAGGACTTGAAGGCGCCGCTGATGAATTGTGAGCCGTTGTCGGTGATGATGCGGTTGGGCACGCCGAAACGGCAGACCAAGCTCCTTATGAATTTCACCGCCGACTTCACCGGTATGGTGCGCACGGGTTCCACCTCAGGCCACTTGGTGAATTTGTCGATGGCGATGTAGAGGTAGCGGTAGCCCCCGAGCGCTCGCGGGAAGGGTCCCAGGAGGTCCAGCCCCCAGACCGCGAACGGCCAGGAGAGCGTGATGGTCTGGAGTCCTTGCGCGGGCTGGTGGATTTGCTTGGCGTGGAATTGGCAGGCGTCGCAGGATTGAACGATTGCGGCTGCATCTTGAAGCACTGAGGGCTAGTAGAAGCCACTCCGGAAGACCTTGCCTGCGAGGGTGCGCGAGGATGAATGGTGGCCGCAGTCTCCACTGTGGATGTCGTTGATGAGCTGGCGGACTTCCTCGGCAGGGATGCACCGCAAGGCAACCCCATTGGGGCGCTTACGGTACAGGTCTCCGTCGTGGAGGCAGTAGGACTTGGCCTGGCGAGCAACCCTTTCGGCTTCAGCGTCTTCTTCGGGGAGGACTCGGTTTTGCAGGTAGTTCTTGATCTCGTCGATCCAACCAGTGTCTTGGCGTACCAAGGTCATCAGCAAGCGGTCGCCTGAGGGCAGCCCACAGTTTGGTGCTCCACTTGATGGGGCTGGTGGGAGCTCCTTATTGACGCTCATGTTGACAGCTGGTTGCTTGACGGAGGACTTGGCAAGTCTTTCCTCGAATACTCCAGGCTTCTGGGCTTTCCTTCGTGCTGCTCGCCTGGCGAGTTCATCTGCTTTTTGGTTCTCTCCTCGTGGGATGTGCTTGAGCTCCATGCCCCTGAAGTGCTTCTCGAGTTTGTGTACCTCTTCAAGGTAGGCCACCATGTAGGTGTCCTTAGGCGTGTAGCTTTTGTTGGAGAAGTTGACGAGGAGCTGAGAGTCGCCCTTGATGAGGATGCGCTTGATGCCGAGGGCGATAGCAGCTCTGAACCCGGCGAGGAGGCCTTCGTATTCGGCGATGTTGTTGGAGACCTTATCGTTGTCCTTGAAGCACAGCTGGACGGCGTAGTAGAGCTTGTCGCCTGTCGGTGAGGTGAGGACAGCACCAGCCCCTGCACTCCGGGCCGCGAAGGCGCCGTCGAAGTGCATGGTCCAGTGGCCTGGTGCTGTCCATCCTGAGGCTGCGTCTTCCTCCTATTGAGGCTCTTCTTCACGCGTGTCCGTCCATTCGGCCATGAAATTAGCCAGCGCCCTGCCCTTGATGACCCTGGTGGTGTCAAACTCCAGCTTGAAAGGTTGTAGCTCGATGCCCCAGCCTGCGACGCAATCTGTTGCGTTTGGGTTGCGCAGGACTTGCTCCAGGGGGTATGAGGTGACCACCTTGATGGGGTGGCCCTGGAAGTAGTGGCGCAGCTTCCTGGAGGCGCTGAGGAGCGGGAAGAGGAGCTTTTGCTGCATGGGGTAGCGCTCGTGAGCGTCCCGCAGCACTGTGCTGACGAAGTACACGGGATGCTCGACGAGGGTAGTCGTTGGCGCGGCAGTGGCTGGCTCCTCTCGAGGCTCGGTGGAGTCCTTGTCGAGGTTTTCTTGAGGCCCTGCTTGTGGAGGCTCGGCAGGAGGCTGGAGACTTGACGGGGGTGCTTCCTTGTCGGGGGGCTCTGGGCTTGGCGAGGCAGGGCTCTGCTTGGTGAGGACTGGCTCTTCCCTTTCAGCCACCAAGACCGCGCTTGCCGTCTGAGGAGTGGCTACAAGATACAGCTTCAGAGGCTCGCGAGGGCGTGGGGCAATCATGATGGGTGGGCTCGCCAAGTATTTCTTCAGGTCCTCAAAGGCCTTTGCTGCTTCAGGGGTCCACTTGAAAGGACCGGATCTCTTCATGATCTTGAAAAATGGCAGCGCCCTCTCGCCGAACTTGGAGATGAAACGGCCAAGGCTGGCCATACATCCCGCTAGGCATTGCATGTCCTTGAGGCGACGAGGAGGCTGCATTTCTTCTATGGCCTTGATCTTGTCAGGATTTGCTTCGATGCCGCGATGAGACACCAGGAAACCGAGGAGCTTGCCTGAAGGGACCCCGAAGACGCACTTGGCGGGGTTCAGCTTGATGTTTACTTTGCGCAGGTTGGCAAAGGTCTCCTCGAGGTCCTGGATGAGCATGTTTTCTTCGCGAGTCTTGACCACGATGTCGTCGACGTAGGCCTCTGCATTCTTCCCCATTTGAGCCCCCAAGGCGATCCTCATGAGGCGCTGGAAAGTGGCGCCGGCGTTCTTCAGGCCGAAGGGCATGCAGACATAGCAAAACACACCACAGGGGGTGAGAAATGCTGTCTTCTCCTCGTCCTCCTTCGCCATCTTGATCTGGTGGTAACCAGAGAAGGCATCCAGAAAACAGAGGAGCGCGCAGCCGGCGGTGGAGTCCACGATCTGGTCGATCCTCGGGAGGGGATAGGGGTCCTTGGGGCAGGCCTTGTTGAGGTCGGTGAAGTCGATGCAGAGGTGGCTTTGTCCGGTGTGCTTGGGTACGACCACCCCGTTGGCGAGCCAAGTGGGATGGACCACTTCCTTGATGATGCTGGCCTTCTTCAGTTTCTCTACTTCCTTGACGATGAAATATTGCTTCTCTGGCACCTGGCGCCGCGCCTTTTGCTTCACGGGGCGTGCGTTTGGACACACGGCTAAGTGGTGCTCGATCACCTCCCTCGGTACTCCGGACATATCTGACGGTGTCCATGCGAACATGTCAGAGTTTGCCCTGAGGAAGGCGACGAGCGTGCTTTCCTATTTGGGAGGCAGGTTGGCGCCGATGGTGACGCTAGCCCCTGAGCCGTTTGCCTCAAGAGGCACTTGCTTCGTCGCGGCCTTCTCCTGAGAGAACAGCTGCTTCTTCTTCGCGGGGGGCCTCGGGAGGGGCTCCTCGTCCTCGTCAGCGGGTGACGCCACCGCGGCAGCCTTGTAGGCCGCTTGCGCAGCGTACAGGGCGTCCGAGACCACGCCGCGGATGACGATGGTGCCACTCGAGCCAGCGAGCTTGACGAGGTTGTAGGCGTGGTTGGTCACCGCTATTAACTTGGCGAGGGCGGGGTAGCCGAGGATGGCGTTGTAGGGCAGGCCGATGTGCGCGACGTCGAAATCGATCAGCTCGGTGTGGTAGTTGGCCTGGGTGCCGAAAGTGACGGCGAGACTCACCTGCCCCAAAGGGGTGGTAAGACCCTCTGTCACCCCCGAGAAGGGCCTGGTGGGCATGAGCCGCTCGTAGGGCACCTGCAGCTTCTCGAAAGTCTCGACAGAGATGACATTGAGGCCGGCACCCCCATCAATGAGCATCTTAGAGACGGCGATGTTGTTGATGGTGGGAGTGCAGACCAGCGGGATGGTGCCAACAGTTGAGGTGGACTTGGGGTGGTCGCTGGAGTCGAAAGTGATGGGGCACTGGGACCACTTGAGGGGCCTGGAGGCCTCAACCCCGGGAAGGGCTGCCGCGACCTCGCGAGCGAATTGCTTGAAGTGGCGGTTGGAGCTGGGGGCCTGAGCCCCGCCAAGGATGCAAGCGGCCCCGCGAGGTACCTGGTAGCCCTTATCAGTCTCGGCAGGCAGGTTGTCGTTCGCGGGCTGGACGGCATTGGCCTGGGGGTTCTGCTGGTAGTTGTCGTTGTAGTTGTTGTTGTTCCAGCGTCGCCCCCCGCGGCCGCCGCCGCGCCCTCCGCGGCCCTGCTGCCGCTCGTTAGCCTCGCGAGCCTCGCGAGCCTCGCGAAGCCTCTTGAGGTCGTAGCAGTCCTCGGTGGCATGGGAATGCCTGTTGTGGTAGATGCAGAAGGGACGATCATCTTTCTTCTCGGGTCCTACGGCTGGAGTGGCAGCTTGACGAGGCTGCTTGGCGTCAGGCTCAGCCGTGAGGACCGCAGTGGTCTTGCGCTTCTCGGTGGATTTCTTCTTCTTCTTGGACCCCTTGGCGGGGTCCCCTGGCTCGTTCTTGACGAACAAGCGGCCCTCCTCAGCCTTGGCGCACTTGTCCGCCAAGTCGAAGAGCTTGACGACGGTGGTGATGTTGTCATGGATGCCAAGCTTCTCGAGCATCCGCACATCCGTGACCCCAGCCTGGAAGGCCGAAATGACCTGCACGTCGGTGGCGTTGGGGATTTTGTTGCGCACTTGGCTGAAGCGCTGGATGTACTTGCGGAGGGTCTCGCCAGGCTTCTGGCGCACGGCGCGGAGATCGTTGTACGTGAGACCGCGCTCGTACGTGCCCTTGAAGTTGGCGACGAAGCACCGGCAGAGGTCCTCCCAGGTGTTGATGTACTCGGCGGGGAGGTTGGTGAGCCACGAGGACGCAGAATCCTTGAGGGCCAGGGGGAACCAGTTCGCCATGACCTTGTCGTCGCCCCCGGCGGCCTGGATGGCCAGAGTGTAGAGCTGCAGAAACTCCAGGGGGTTGTTCTTGCCGTCGTAGCGCGGAGGAAGATCCGGCCTGAACTTGACCGGCCAGACGACGCGACGGAGGCTGCGAGTGAACGCGGCCGTCGTGCCGTAGGTGACCGTGCCGTTGGCGAGGGTGGCGCGGAGGTCGGCGACGTCATGGACGGCGCGGTTGTGGCGATCCTGGTTGCGCTCGATGCTCATGTGTGCGTCCTCCGGGGCTCGCTGCACGATTTGACAGTCGTGTGGCGACGACGCGTGCGATGCGGCGCGGTTGCCGTGAGGAGGGGCCCCAGCTGGAGCGGGTTGCGGTGGAACCAGTGGAGCTGGAGCAGGCGCGGGGTGACGAGGAGGAGCAGGCGGCGCGCCGTGCGCCACGTCCCCTGCGTGTGCAGAGAGAACCAGCGAGCGAGACGGCGCGGGAGCGGCGACGCGAGCGGCGCCGACGAGCTCGGAAAGGCGGTTGAGCCAGGCTTCCTGGTCCTCCAGCGTGGGACGGTACTGCAGCAGCTCCTGCGCCATGAGAAGCGCAGTCGCCGGGCTGGGCGCAGGACGGCCCAGCGAGGAAGCAGCACGGTCCCGCGACGGGTGCAGGGAGGAGGCCTCCTTTTCGCCGAGGTCGTCCTCGGCGTGGTCGATGTCGTCGTCCTCCGGGTGCTCGACGCGGGGCTCGGGGTCGACGTGGCGCTCCGGAGCAGCACTCCCACGCGGGCGGCCGCGCGGGTTGCTGGCAGGAGGAGCGGTGGCGGCGCTGGCCGTCCGGCGGGCGAGTCGTTTGGCGCGAGAGCCGGCCATGGCGGTGTCGAGCTTGAAGATGCACCTCAGCCCCCTACCTGGCACGCCAAATGTCGGAGAACTGTCCCAGGAACTGGGTGTGTCTCACGAAGAATCGAGTAAGGGGCTGAACACGGAATCAAACAACCCTCAACGTGCCTCGGCGACGGTGCTCGTCGAACTCGATGTGGGACAACACTGCAGAGATGAACGCACGGTATTACCCAGGTTCAGGGCCCTCTAGGTGAGGTAAAACCCCTACGTCCTGCTTCGGATTGTATTGCACTTGCTTGGAGTGGTTCCAGTACAGGGCAAGCTTGGCGAGCTCAAGGTGGCTACAATGGCTAACCCTAGAACCGGAGAAGAATGTGAACCAAAGATTGAACCCCTTGCCCGAACGTGCTCCCCCTCCTTTTACAGGCGTCTCAGGCCTCTTCCCCCCCAAATGTCTTGGCAGGAAGGGCTACCACATGGCGACGAAGGAGGAGGTGCGGTGCACAATAAAGGTAGAGTCCACCATAAAGGTAAAGTCCATGGACGCGGTCCGCGGCAGGGGGCAGCGTCACCAAAGCTGGAAAGGCCACCGTCCAACCAGGACGGTGGGCTGGCGCTGCGGAGGTGGAACGGGTCCCACGATGACGTCGCCCTTGGAGCGTAGCTGCAGACGGTTCCCTTATCACCAAAGTGGCAAGCCTTGGGGCTCCTTTGCTTGGTGCAGCTTTGTTGACTCCTTTATACATAAGAATGGCAACTGTGGCGCTACTGTCACCGCGCGCTGGCGCGGTCGTCACTTTGCGGAGGGCGCAGAGCCCATGTGCGCTCTGCCGCGGAGGCAGAGCTAGCTTCGAGAGGAAGAAACCCTCGCGAGGCTGAAAGCCTCGCTGAGCCCTTCGGCTTGGTCCTTAGCAGAATTTGCAGATGGCATCCGAGGTGCCCTCTCGAGGAGAGGTCCCTCGCCGAGGGAAAAACCCTTGGCGAGGAGGAGATGTCCCTCGCGAGGGGAAAACCCTCGCGAGGCTCGCCAGGCTTGGAGGGCCTGGTCCTTAGCGAAATCTTCTGAAGAACATTGTGGGCCCTGGCAGGCCGGCCCGTGGTACCCTGGTTTCCACTGTGCCGACATAACTCACCTCGAATCTGGCTTCTTTGATGCTGCTCTAGAATCTTCAGGAAGCTTCAAATCTAGCCTGAGCCGGGTCCTGTCAAACTGGGTTCTGGCTATGCCGGGTTAATTCCTGTCGGGTCATGACTCCAGGTTCTCTTCGAGTCACATTTCCTTCTGAGTAAGCGCTTGAACCTGTGGTCCGGGTTGTCACTAAACCGACTCCTGGATATATCGGGTTGGCTTCTTGCCGGGTCGCCAACGAGTCGCCATTCCCTCCTGAGTGCTCTTGAACCCGGTACCTGCCAAAAACGGGTGCTAACACGGAGCGAGGACTCGGGAATACATAGTTTGTTAGCCTTAAACAAGAAACCCTTGTGCAATTAGAAATCATCGCATCCTTTGTAAATTGTGCACTTTGCAAAGATAGGACCAAAGAAAGAATCGGAGGCATACAGTTCTTTAAGGTCATCAAATCCCAAAACATTGATTTCAAGTTGGGTGAGATCTTTCGGGAAAGAGCATCCGCTACTATATTGTCCTTGCCTTTTTTGTACTTCACAACATAGGGAAAAGACTCGATGAATTCAACCCATTTGGCATGCCTCTTGTTTAAGTGGGCTTGGGTTTTCAAAGATTCATGGTCGGAATGGATGACAAACTCTTTTGGCCAAAGGTAGTGATGAGGACATCCCTAGTCCTTTACCATTTTCTTCTATTGATGAGGTTGCTGCTCAAGACAAACCCAATGAAGTGAGGATTGGACCGATGACAAGAGCCCGTGCCAAGTTACTTGGACAATAGGTGAACTCACTCTTAGTCGACTATGATGTTTGTGATAATGAGAATTTTATACTACCTAAGTCTATGCACTTGTGAATGATTAGGGTTGTTGATAACACAAACACTGGAGGAGGACCAGAGGAGCAAGAAGAATCGGAGTACGACGTCACCTATGGCGCGAGGGAGGAGCGGGAGGAATGCGCAAGGAAGGATGACGAAGAGAGTTCAGACAGCCCGGCCTTAGGCCGGCCTCAGCCCGGCCAGACCGGCCAGGGACCCGAAGCTTCCGACCTCCAAGTCGCTAGAAGGCTGGCACCAGCCCGGCCTAGGCCGGGCATGCACCCGAAGCTCCCGGCCTCCAACTCGCAGGAAGGTCAGCCTCAGCCTGGCCTAGGCCGGGCAGTTACCCGAAGCCCCCGCCGGCCTCTCATCCGCAGGAACGCCGGACTCAGCCCGGCCTAGGCTGGCCAGGCGCCAGAAAGCGGCAGGCCTCAGCCCGGCCAGGCCGGCTAGGCTGTGCCATGCAAATCCTGGCCCAGCCTTGCCCCGGCCTACGCGCCATATTTTGGGCCGAAACCACTTTTGGGTCGGTTTGTATCCGTTTGAGTCTGAACCAAGTTAGGTTTTCGAGTAGGTCGGTTGGCCCCCTTTATATAGCTAGGGCCGGCGGCTGTAGAGAGGTTAGACCACGTTTTTGCTAAAACCCTAGATTGGATTGCTAAGCATTCATCTATATTAGAATTCCTCTTTTCTTCGATCGGGAGGTTATTGCTACCAAAGTTTGAGTGTGATCTGTTATTCCATTGGGAATTAGTAGATCGCAGAAACCGCTTTGTGGCCGGCGGCTACGTTGCATCGGTGTGAGGCGTCGCGAATATCCATTGGGTTGAAGAACTGTTGCATTGGCAACAGGGGAGCAGCCGGAGAGTTCGTCGGATTCTCGCAAGTTATCTACCTTCATCATCCATCTACCACCGCTCATTGAGAAGATCGGGCCACCCCTTATCATCCTGGTATCAGATTTCCAGCGTTTACTCGGTGAGCATCCACAAATCCCCGTAGATTTACTATTTTTCGTCCTATCCAGAAAAAGCCAAAAATATTAGGGTTAGTTTTCGCCATAGCCTTAGATTACATCTTTAAGTCAAGTTCTAGTTGCTGGTCGTTTTCCTTTTGCGTATCTTGTATCGTTACCGAGTTCGAATTGAAATCGGAATCCTGCCGTGCGTCCTGCCGCGGCACAGTTTCGGTCGATTTTCACTGCCGCGACACCGATTTTAACAGTTTTAGTAAAACGGCCATAACTTTTGCATACGAACTCCGTTTTGGACGATCGACCCCTCAAATCGTTCGTCTCGAAAAGTTCTATCCAACCAAATTGGCTGTGCCTGTTTACGCTTTCTCGGCGGTCTTAGAATTCCCAAATTCTTCCGGGAACATTGAGTTTTTGGCCTTTGAAGTTTCAGTTTCGGCAAAAACCGAACTTTTTGGTGAAAAACATAGACACAGCCTTTCTACAGCCCGTGATAGGAGCTTACCCATATAAGACTAGCTACGTTTTGTGCTCACAGGCTGCTCTTGGACGTGTGTCTTGTTGTTTTTCAAGTTGTTGGTCATCATTAGTCAAAAAAAAAGGAGATAGTATTAAAAAAACAAGAGAAGAGAGATAAAAGTGAAAGTTTTCTGTATATTTTGGTGACACTGCTAGTCCTTGAGCAATCGTGTGCCTGTTAATCTGAGCTATTTGCTAGTGTCTTTCTAGCGCTTTGTGACATCCTTGTTCATAGTTGCATTGCCCAGTTTATCTCCACCGTGTGAGTTTCTTTTGTGTTATACGATTAGCACTAGTGTTTTCCTTTTGGTGTAGTTAGGTATCCCTACCAATCTCCACAAAAATACCCTGGTTTTGTTGTGTAACACTTTGAGACCATAATATTCGCTTCACCCCATCCGTGCACGTTTCTGTCCATACATTTGGTAAGCTATACAATTCACTTTGGAACGGTAAGATACACAGTTTCTTTTGGTTTGAGTGAGTTGAGAGTTTTCGACATACATATCTCTATATACCTTTGTGTGCACTAATCATGTCTTCATGAGATGAGAATGATGGTGTTGTGAGGCAAAAGAAGGACGGCAACGCTCCTGTTTGTTGAGCCGAATATGAAGCTCTTCGAGATCACCTGACACGTCAGTTCAGCACTCAATGTGACAGGCTACAAGCAGATTTGACTGCTACGGATATTAAGGTTGAAAATGTGCTACAAACGGCAACTGAGTCTGCAGCTTCCTTGGCAGCAATTCAGAATTCTATTGGTGCATTAAACCGTGCCATGCAAGTGTTGACGCAGCGAAATGAGCAACCTGTTGGTGATGCAAGTGTTCATGGTGATCACGGTGTTGATTTTGATGTTGAGGAGGATGATGAGCAAGCTGCTGCTCGTCGTGAGAGGTTGCAACGGCCACAACCACATGCTAATGGTGGACGTGGAGGTGGCCGAGTTGGTGCTGTACCTCCTGGTCGTGGATTTGCGCCTCTTGGTGCGCGCCGTATGCTTGGCGACAATTTTGGTCATGCAGGCAATCGTGATGATGATAGCGTTGGTAAGCCCAAATTCAGTATTCCCATGTTTGAAGGTTCTGTTGATGTGGAAGAATATATTAACTAGGAGTTGAAGATGGAGCAACTTTTGCATTTGCATGACTACACTGAAGATAGAAAGATCAAACTTGCATCTTCTGAGTTCGATGGCTATGCTTTGCTATGGTGGGATGGTCTTGTGAGTGCTAGGCGTGAAGCAAACAATGTACCTATTTTATCTTGGCGAGAGATGAAGGCGGAGATGCGTCATCGTTTTGTTCCTCGCAATTACATCCGTTCTTTGTATGATAAGTTGCAGAATTTGAAGCAAGGTACCAAGTCCGTTGATGAGTATTATAAGGAGATGGAGTTGATCATGCAGCGTGCTAAAGTGCGGGAAGAACCTGAACAAACTATGCAGCGTTTCCTTTCAGGTTTGAGCTTTAACATCAAGAGAATTGTGCGTCATCATCAATATGGCGATGTACAAGATGTGTTGCATCAAGCACGTGAAGTTGAGTTACAGTTGGCCGAAGATGCCAAATATGCGCCTCGTTCGTCCTATGCGTGAGGTAGTGTGTCATCACGAGCAACACCTAGTGTGGTGCTGCCTAGTCCTGTTCCTAGTTTCCGTGGTGCTACTCCTTCCAAGTCAGTTTCGGTTGCTCCTAATGCCAAGCAATCACAACAACCTGCTGCAAGTGCTACTAGCTCTTCCAATTCTACAGATCGTACACGTGATATGAATTGTCATACGTGTGGAGGCAAGGGTCACTTCAAGCATGAGTGTCCAAACAAGAAGGTCATGTTGATCAATGAGGAGACCGGTGAGTATGAGAGTAGTGATGAGGTGGATCCTAATGCTGAGTTTGAGGAGCAACTTGAAGATGAGTTGTATTATGCGGATGCCGAGCGTTTACCATCTATTGTGTGCACGCCTAAGGTGCCGAGTGTGGCCCCTAGTTCTTCGGAGCAGCGATGCAATTTGTTTCAAACAAGGGCTACAGTTGGCAATGGACGTTCTTGCAAGGTAATCATTGATGGTGGTAGCTGCCGCAATTTAGCTAGCAAAGAGCTCTATCAAAAACTGAATATGAAATACTTGCCGCATCCCCATCCATATTTTATTCAGTGGTTGAGTGAGAGTGGGGAGATGAAGGTTAATCACATGGTGCAAGTTGAATTTCAGATTGGACCTTACAAGGACACCGTGGAGTTTGACGTGGTTCCAATGACCGTTTGTCACTTGTTGTTGGGACGTCCTTGGCAGTTTGATAGAGATGTGCGCCACAATGGGAGAGCAAATACCTATCAGCTCAATTGGCATGGCAAGGAGGTGATGTTGCGGCCTATGACACTGTCGAAACAGTGGAACATGGGGTTCCCCTGATGCGGTCAAAGTGGGTCCATCGCACATGGGCCCACCAAGGAGGCACTCAAGGCCAAGGCACAAGACTGGCAGATGCCCCCCCATCTGCCCCACGGCGTCCCGACGCGCGTGGCATCGACAACCAAGGCAAAGGACCCGGGGACCCACCGGGGCCGCCTCGACCCGGATGCAGGCATGGAGGTCCCGGGACCCCGACGCCCGGCAGGAGGCCAGGCTAACCCTCGGGAACCCACCTCTAGTGCGCAAAGAGGTTAAGCTTGCCAGCCCTGGCTGGAGGCTCCTAGAAGACTTGGGCGCCAAGAAGATGGAGGCGCCAAAGGGGGGCAGAGGCGGAAAAGCTATCAGCCTCTGTCCGCCCTCCCTGGAAAAGGTGGGCGACCTCACCTACCCCCTCTGAGAAGAATACTTGGACGAGAGGAGGCCACGTCGCCTCCTAAGGAGAACCCGGAGGGGTTTTCCCGCCAAAACCCCTCCGGCCCCAAGGGTGCACCTGTGGTGTCCCCTTAGCCTATAAAAGGAGGACCAAGGCACCCAAGGGAAAAGGGACGGATTTCCAGAGAGTCGGAGGCTAGGCTAGATAGCGCACAAGACGAAGAATAGCATAGGCGAGAGGTGATCTCCTCCGGCCAGGATCTGCTCGTCTTCAACCTCTAGCCAACACCTCCCGGGTTCTCACCCGCGACCACCATTGTAAAACTATAGCTGTAACATCCCAATCTTTTATTTGGATTTTTTGCATTTAGAGCATGTGCATTTCATCATGGCATCTTTTGAGAAACTTGCATTTGTTTGAATTGCATCAAAAACCCAAAAGGTTAAATTCAAATCCCTATTTTTGTTTTAAACCAAGATTCATAAAGCTTAATATATATGCTTAGAGTTTTGAGTAAAAAATACCTCATTTCGGTCAATTATGACAGAGGGCAATTTTACAAATTTTTCAAAATTGATTTGACTCAATTCTGAGTTCAAATCCAAAAGTTATAAAGAAAACAGTTTTCAGAAAAAGGAAAATAGAAAAGAACAAAGAAAAAAAAACGTTTCGGCAGAAGCTGGGCCGCAACCCAACTTCCGCGTTGCGCGCATGCGCTGCCCGCTTAGCAGGCCGAACTCGGCCCAAGAGCCAGCCGGCCGGCCTTTTTCTTTTTCCCTCCCTGTTTCATTTTTTTCTGCCGGGTGGAGCCCACCTGTCATCTCCTAGATCGGCAGGGTGTCCAGGACGAACACGGTTTCGTTCCTGTACCGAACGAGCTCCGGAAAATCTCCCGATTCGCTCCGTTTCTTGACCCCTCCACCACGCAAAAATTCCTATAAATACCCCACCCCGTTCTCCACCGAAACCCTAAATTTATTTCGAGGTTGAGCCCCAAATCGATCTTGATTTCGAGATCGAATTCCGCCGCCGGCCGCCATTGCTGTTCATCAAAAAGGTCGACGCCGCCGCCAACTCGGAGCACCCCGTCCTCCCTAACCTTGTCTCTCACCTTCCCCACTCTTTTTCGCACTCGGATGATCCTTTCGTTTTGCAAACCGTGCTCCACAGCCCTCGTAGTCCTCGCCGGAGCACCGCCGGAGTCCGAGCTCGGGAAGCTTTCGCCACCGCCGTTCGGGACCACGAGAGCCGCTGCCGAGGACGTCATCGACACCGCCGTGAGCTCCGTCATCTGCTGGACATCGTCTTCGAGCCGGAGGAGCTGCAGAACAAGCCGCTCGTCCTCCACTTCACACGCCGTTGTCGGTCACCGGTGAGCACCGTCACGTCGTCCTCGTCCTTGTCCCGGACCGTCCGATCTCGATCGGACGGATTGGTTTAGATCCGACCAGCGAAGGGGTATTCTCCAATCAGAGCGCGGCGCTGACGTCAGCGTGACGTCAGCCCTAGCCTAGTCAGCGGAATCTTTTCCGTTTTTCCGATTTAAATTTCCAAAAATTGCTAAAACTTGTAAAATTCATATCTCTTCAACCGTAGCTCGAAAAATTAAGTTCAATATACCAAAATTCTTAGAAAAATAATATCTATCCAGATCTAAAATAATATTCAGCTTTTATCACAGTTTTATATACTGTATTTTCAAATCTTGTTAATTGATAATTTGGTAATAACTTTTTATCTATAACTCAAATAGAATTAATTCTTTCGGCTAAAAGTTTCAAAATTAAATCTTCTGTCCAGAAAACATTAAACCTAATTTCATGAACTAAGTTTTGAATTATTAGTTGTAGATCCATGTTTAACCTCTTAATCAACATTAACTCGATCTTAAATTGGTTTGTTGCATTAAAACTACTTTTCATGCATCATATAATCCAGAGAACTAAAGTTAATGTTTTGTGCCCAATTAA
Organism: Puccinellia tenuiflora; assembly: GCA_012064385.1. Taxonomy (NCBI): domain Eukaryota; kingdom Viridiplantae; phylum Streptophyta; class Magnoliopsida; order Poales; family Poaceae; genus Puccinellia; species Puccinellia tenuiflora. The sequence continues at coordinate 231,073 of QRDG01002113.1, forward strand.
CATGTCATGCATTCATATGTGTATGTATGTTTTGCTTCTTATGTTGTGTATCGCGTATTATCGTGTAAACAACGACGTTGGTTGCAACTGTTGCTGTGACTGCAACGAGTGTGTGGACGATTACTCCGACAACTGAAGGCAAGTGATGCAACCATACCTCCTATTATTTTCCTACTATGCATCTAGTCCTATTTTTGTAGATCTGCATGTGTAGGAGTTGAATTGTATGCTATGCTATTAGGTGATTCACTAAACCCCAAGTGAGTTACCATATGTATCCTTGTAGAATAGTTCCACCATGAAACCACCGTTAAAAAAAATTGCTTAGCTGCTTAGACGTGGATAAGGGATCACATTATTGAGAATGAAGTTGTATTCATAGTTATTCTTTTGCAAATCTAATAAAACAATATTAATTTAATTTGATGTCTGGGTGGTAATTGGTCGGTATTGGTGGGAATAGTTGAGTGGCTGCTCAGGTCCGTAGTATCTGAGTAGGTGCACTTGTGAACGGCCACCCAGGTACCCGAGAATAATTGTGGAGTCATGTTTAGTAGCTTACGAGTACAACCACATGCCGAAATAGATATGGGCATCGTCTTGACTAACTAAGTAGTAGGCACTCGGGTCCCCGTAGCCAGAGATGTAGCGTAGTAGGTTTGGTACGGTGCGGTGGATGACTTGAGGGTCTACTACCCAACGGTCTCGGTTTAGCTTTCTCCCAACCTCTATACAAATTGAGTGTTTAGGTAAATGGGGTTAGATAGACCATGTGGGTAAAGTGTACAACACTCTCGAGAGTTTAAATCTAAGTACTTAGCCATGTCCCCCGGTTACGGACAACTTGAGCCACTAGACTAGATCTACAAGAGTTCTCACTCATTCCAACTTCTGTAATTAAAATTTGATGGGTGAACCAAAGGATAGGAGCACTGGTATCTATCGGTGTCCATGATTGTTTATCTTTGTTGTAAAATTGTTTATCAATTGATAGGATAAAATTGCTTTTATGCAAAGAGC